>LFJQ01000517.1:0-24561 GCA_001182835.1 Oropetium thomaeum
AGTTGACCAACACATGGAATTTCTATTGGATCGTCAACTTTTAAGATCGGTCGATCACTGCGTCTCAATCCAAAATATGGTACATGATTGGTTGACACTGAAAAAATGAGACAAAGCGAAAGTACAATAGCCCTTTTGGCCAGCTCCATCCACTCGGACCGTTTCCGGTCTCGACTCGACTGCATCCGGATTTGTTGGTTCCTGCAATTGGCAGCTTGCCACTGGCGGCCCCTCGCGTTCGCGAACTGGGGTCTTGGATAAGGGCATAAGGCAGTTGGCTAACCACCACTCGGCGAGCATCATATCTCAACATCAAAGTGATCCGAATCCGATCGACAGTTTACTTGTCAGTATTAGGACTAATCACTGCAGCTAGCGTCGTTGGGGCGGGCAGTTGTCGCCTGCACAGCCCGGTCACGGTCCATAATTGAGAGCTCACTAGTCGAACCGATGGACAGAACACAAAAGTGGTGGGTGTTATTCCATTCACGAGAAGAAACGCACTGCGGAGCTAAAAATTTTTTTCGTGGTATCCACGAGGAGCTAAACACCTGCTTATTAATTAGTATTAAGAGTATATATAGGCGTCATGCGTGTAAAACACACTCCCACGGAATGTCTACGTCCAAAACAAGCGTGAATGTTGTTGTCTGGACTATCGCCTTTAAGTTGTGCTACGAATTGTTTTCTTCCCGAGAGTAAATTAAAAACCTCAATTTGATCTCTCTTTTCCAAGAAGACATAGAAAGGCTAAGTTGATCTCGAGGCTAAGAAGTATGTTTGCCAATTCATCGCAAAAAAAACAAAACAAAAAAAGAGTATGTTTTGCAAGAGAAATCAGCCGCAAATAGTTGGGCTACTACCATCCTCCCGCCTCGTACCGTTGTTGGGCTACCTTTCTTTACCAGTTTACCGCAATACAATACAATGGGCCTTATTTGGGCCTCAATTTACAATTACTGTTTTCTCGTACTACTAGCAAATACTCCTATTCTTCGCTCAAAAAAAAAAAAAAAAAAGAAGCAAATACTCCAACTCCCATCGAACCAAAACCTGTTCAGGCTCCTCCCTAGTGTCACCTACACGAGAGACCGAACCAGGGCTACGAGGTCAAATCAGATCAAAGTTCGAATTCAAACGGACGTCTCCTTGTGCTATGTATGTGTACAGCAGCAGCCGAGAATTCAAAGCAAGCGCAGGAGCAAAATCTTTTCCCTACCTCTCTGGATTCGCGTTTCCCGTTTCCTGTGACCTGATAAAAGCGAGGCAGCCAGACAGGCAGGCGGCAGGCAGACACAAGCGAGAGAGAGGGCCAAACCAAACCAAAGCGACGTCGTCCTGACCTGACCAGCTCAGACAGAAAGACAGACACCGTGCATGCATGCAGGTTTCAAAGACAAGGCAAACTGAAAAGAGGATGTTCTTTCGCTTGTAACATGTGGTGGTCCTGGAATCCTTTGCCAACAGCAACGCTGTGAGATTGAGAAGGTACTACAGCAATGCTTACAGTACTACACTAACATTGCACACCAGCATGTGATATTTCACGATAATAGGAACACTCTCTATTTCTCTGTTATTTTTGGAAAACAAACTCTCCGTTTCACTGTCAGTGGGGCTTTTGATGCTGAGTGGGTTAGTCACTTTGATTAGACTGAGTGGCGGACCAGGTCCATTCTTCAGTGACTAGTAGTACTCTGTTATGCCGAGTGGGCCAGACAGGGGTGATCCGTTCCAGCGCATCCAACATTTGCAGAGAGAGGAGAGGGAAGAGACCAAACCAAAGAGGTGGCTGCTTCTATTGTGGTCTGTGGCAGCACGAGCAGACTACTGTGCCGGCTGGAGAAAAGCAGAAGTAATAGCACTAGTACTAGCAGCCAGTCATTGCTCCCTCCCTTTGTTGGATCTTCGTTGCTTTACAAGTAGGAGAGCCCACCACCACCACCAAGTACAGACACACCCTCTTTGGGGGCTCCGTTCTCTTCTCATTCCTTCCCTGGCCTCCGCTTGCTCTCAACACGCTGCCGTTCTTTCTTCCTCTACCTCATCCATCTGCTCTGCTACTGCTACTGCTACCAGATTGCTAACTCAAGCGCTCTTCTGGGTCTCAAGGGAAGCGGCAATGGCGCAGGCGGACGCCGGAGGCGAGGCCACGAAGCCGCCCCCGGACATCGGTGGCCTCAGAAAGCGGAGGAGCATGAGGTCAGTGCATAAACATTACTGCTACTAGCGCTTGAGTCAGTTCATTTTTCGGTCATTTACCCTGGTAGTAGCACAGTATATAAGAACATGCATATATATATGCAGAGCTTAGAATCCTTGCAATACGTATTTCATATGCACACTTAGCATGGACAACCATAGCCGTCTTTCTTTTTCCTGCATTCTAGCGACATGTTCACAAGGCAGGATCAGAGTGCACTTTACTGCAGTGTTAACACGTTCACAAGGTAGGAGATGCCATTGTTCCTTCCCTGCTAGAAGAAAAAAAAGGTTTAGCAATCACCTAGAGAACAGAAATGATCGCTCGCTCTGTGACGAAACTGACGATCTCAAGAAAAGGTAAAACAAATAGACACTTATTTTTATGGTTCTGCAATTTCGCCTATTTGTATAGAACGTTTAGCTTCAACTATTTGTAGAGATGTGATAGTTTTCTTCACAATTTCGCCGGTAACATTGCGCATCATTATAAGACATCGTCGTTGCGTAAGACCTTTTCCCTTTTTTGTAAGGGAGTTGCATAAGCCTTGACTTGATAGCCGATGCTACTCTATTCACATTGATTTCTTCCTGTACGGCACTGCAGTACTACTGCCCACTAATTAAGTCATTCAGTTGTGTGCATGAGCACCCAAGATTCACGTGGGCCATTTCGGCCTTCATGGTGACCAATTGCCCTCACCTTTTTGCCTGTAGTACAGTTACACGATCTGCACCTCGTACAGTACATACGGGCCTTCCTGTTTGGATCATTTGCCGTGCAATCAATATTTCGCAATCATTTCGTGGCAAAGACAAGTGCAGTGGTACTGCGCGCGGCTACGAACGAGGCCGGCTTCGGCTCGCTATCTTTGACCAGCCTTTACCAAACCTGTCACACGCAATGCAAGTTCTTCACTCCAACCTACAGTAAATTTTTTCTTGTTTTAGACACGCAATACAAGTTTTTTTTACAAGTAGTGGTAAAATTTTCAGTGGAGTATAGAGCGGTGCCAGTTTCCATTCTTGTGGTGTTTGATCACCTCCCATGTACTACTACAGTATTTTAAAAAATAATAATAAAAGAGGCAAAAACAAGTTACTACTGCGGGAGTTCGGTCGACAGTCATTTTGTCAATTCCGAAATGATGCATAGACTGAACCTGCGTCAATGCTGAAATGATGCAATTTTTGAACTGACATCAGCCACACCAGTTGTTTCACGTTTCCTCGTATGCATTGCAGGTTGCAGTGCCGTGGTGGTGACCACTGAGCACTGACTGATGCCGTCCGCCCATCGCCAAGATGCTCCGAAAGAGTGACACTGGCAGTGGCACCCTCTTCGGTTCCTCCAGTGGGCGAGCGCGTCGAGGAAGACGGAGGAGGAGCGGTCATGGAGTGAGCGCTGGAGTAATCTGGGAATGAAGCTATTTGGTCCGGGGTCGTCTATATATATATATATCTATACTGTAGTACTATCATTTTTCGTGTAGCAACAATGATAATTAATCAGTCATTTTTCATTACTAAGAACTGAACTGGTACTAGTATAAGGTGTTCGAGGTAATGTGGCATCTCATTGTAGCAACAGTTGATGAGGTGTGAAGCAACACGCCACCAGGAGTGGAGGTGGGCGGTGGGCCGCCTTGGCGTTGGCGGCACGCGGCGTGGCGGCGCCCGTGCCGCCGTGTCGCGCGGACCTGGACGCATGCGGCGTGCGCTTCGGCTCCCGAGCGATGGCGGCCGCGCCGGACGCTGCTGGCATGCTGCATGTCAGCATGTGCCTGCTCTATGACCCGGCCGTCAGCCAGCGTCGGGACGAAGCACGAGTGCACGCGTACCCGGTGGTGGCAGTCAGTAGAACAATGGCGTTCCCGTTGTGCCAACAGCAGTGGTAGCTGTCTTTCTCCGTGACTTGTTGAGTGACCAACGATGTCCATGGTCAAGATAAGCCTTGCGTAGAACATGTGCATATGAAGGTTTCGCTTTCCCCAAACCAACCGCGAAGGCACAAAGGGCGATGGAATTTGGTCAACAATGCTAACAGCAACAATCAATCTGTAGTTCCAAGTAAGATAGTCAACATAGGTTGTGGAATTTGGTCAGGACCATAATACCATGCCTGGATTCACGAAGATAGAATTCGATACAATACAATCACCATCAAACGATGCCGTAACTTTGGAACAAAATAATAAAGCGTTTATGCTTTACGCAGCCAAATATCGAGCCGTCCACAGCGGAGACACCAAATAGACTTCTGACCATATACAGCAAGAAAAAATCCATCAAATAGTACTGATGGTTTTTGATAGTCACATCAGATCATCATTTCATTCAAGCAAATAATACGGCATCAGTTTTGACTCACTCCAACAGCCCGTAACAAACTTGCAGGTTTCAGCTAATCATCGTCATCAAGGACACTTCGACGCCTCTGGATCTGTTATGCAAACCCGAGTTAGCATCAGGTTCAGATCTTTATATGCATCACTTTTCGTCAGTCAAGTCAAGAATTTTGGAAATTTTAGTGAAAGTGTCTACAGCTACTATTTGAAAGAAGGTTCGGGTACCAAAGACAACCGAGTCTGAGTACACACGTCATTTTGTACCGAAGAAATCCACTAAAATTTACATACCGTAACTTTGGTCTGCTTGCTTGTCTGGCTGTTGATTTGCTCCAGCAGTGAGATTAGCCTTTCTTCAGACACCTGCACACCAGAAACAATGTAAATTAGGTGCCTCTGTCAAGTTTTTTGGCGTGCCACATAGCAACAAAAGAAGTGCTTCACTAAGGAGTATTACCTTCTCGGATATTCCACCGGTCTGAGCTGCTCTCAACAGAACATCCTCCACCCCTCTAGCTTTCTCAGGCTTGACCAAAGCTATGCGGGAGACTGCTAATTACATGTAAAATGTTTATTAAATACTTCTTTTTGAGGATTAAAAAAAAGGGCATCCCGGTACATGTAGCTCCCACTTGCGCAAGGTCGAGGGAAGGGTCCAACCATTTTGTACAGGAATTTTTTACTAACAGGTAGCATATTTAAGATATAGCAAGATCAGTTCTCATGGAATATAAATGATTCATATAGATATTTTTCACCGCTACAAGACTTCAAGACTACAGCCAATATTCAACAAAATCCAAATCCACCATGCATTTCAAAAGTAGAAGCCAAAAGTACTGAACGAAGATGTAACAAAAATGATGCTTTTAAATACGCGATAAAGATATATTTTGTTCAGGCATATGCTTCATCAATGCAGCACAGGAATAGATACTGAGTTCACTAACCGTATAATGATCTCAAACTTAAGCTATATCATAGCAACTAGTTACACATAAAAATCATAGTCACACTAAATATTATGCCCAATCACAAACTTTTCCCAATGAATTGCCAGTGTAAATCATCTCAAACTAAATTTCTGAACTAATTTATCAAGTTCTTGGTCTCAAGTCTCGAATGTATTTTTCTATATGTTCATTATTAAAAATAAGGAAACAAATCTAATGACTCATCAATGAATATCGAAGATATCTATCTCCAATTATGCGCATGCGGACAAGAAAACTGTCCTGAACTGAGCAATGATTTCAGGAACATAGCTGTTGGGCCAGTATAGCATATGACTTCAGGAATATAATTTCCAGGACAAGTAACAGTAGACTAAAATGATCAAATAGTCATTAGCATATATAGCATTAACAAGAATAACTTACGCCTCTCTCTAGCTTCTGAGGACAATATCTGAGCAAGAATCATCTGTCGACGTTCCTCAGCTTCCCTAACAGACAATCAGATATAAGCAGATTCATTGTTTCCTTGATTGACACACAATGTAACATGAGATAATAAATCATAATATTCTTTGTCAATGAAGTGGTGGAGTAAGGGTCCATACTGTTTTGCTTCTTCTTGAGCTTTCTGTTGCCCTGCATTATTTCCCTAATTCAAAATTACATTAAATTTAAGCTGGTCCGTTACCTGAAGAGCATCCACAGCTACCTCAAATTATCAAGGAAAACTAGGAATTTAGTTGCTCACCCCACCACGTTGGGCCATTAGTTCTTGCATTCTCCTCTGCCTGATAGCTTCCAACTCTGGGTCAGCCTGACATGAAGCATGGTTAATTATATCAGGAGGCATGACATATCCTCTAGTGACAGAAATAAGTTGTTTATTTCTTATGCCAAGTCCAACTTTGTCTGCATGACCATTTCATGAGCTCTACTATACATGTCTAATTAAAAGTGGTCAATGCACTAACAACTTTGATGTTAGAAGGCAACTTAGCATTCCCGTTCTGAAAGGACAAACAAGTATCAAATAAAATGGAAGATCACCAAGTAGCGAATAAGGAAAAGGTACAGACACAATGAAGTGTTATACAAGAAAATGCATTCAAGAAAGCAAATAAGGCACAATGGACTAGAAATATGGAACCTTCAGCAAAACAAACTTGCATTGAAATATGAAAATCTTTTATTTGGAATAAGAGGGGTATTAAATGGATGTGTTACCTACAGACCGATTTCCCAAACTGTATCAATCAAGTAAACGTGTCAGTCAATTTTTACAAAACTATATACTGTGTTCATGGTGAAGCATGAACTCAAGGACATGGATCAGGGACAAAGAAGTTGCTGAAAGGTTGAATCGAATATCGTTGTTGGCAGTCAAAATGATGCTGTTCGTTCCAAGACAGACCCAAGGAAACATATGGTCATGACCTACAATACATATGATGAAAACACCAAACAAAGTTTTCTGACTACATCGGTGTTAATTGCACAAACTTTGCAACGGTCGTTCAATAGTACAAGATAACTTCTCAGGCAGTTACTCTAACTCTCCCATCGCTACAATAAGTCGCGAAGACCGAAATTTAGCTGTTCTCAGTTACTATTTCCTTCACCAGAATACAAAGTGGCACTTGTTATAAAATTGTAAAGCAATCATTCAGTGCACAGCACTAACAATTGGGCAAAATTCTGCTCCACGAACTTTCTCGACCAATAAAAACCAGTGGCAACTGAATCCATGTGAGGAATTAACCATTACACAAATAGACCAACATGGATTAACCAAAATACAAAAAAGGAGATCAAAATACATCGCAGATTCAGATGCATGGTGACGAAAACAATCACTGAAACCCTAAGATTTAAGTGCTCATACAGGCCAACAGATCCCCCCAACCGAAGACAAGGAACATCTATACTGATCTTACCATCTTGCGAGCGCGCGGCGGAGGTCGCAAGCCTCTTCACTTCTGCAGCGAGGGCCTCCGCGGCGAGCTGGTCGGGAAGAGGGCGAAGAGCGGCAGCGAATCGAACCTTTCGTTCCGCTTTCCCGTGGATATAACGCAACCCGCTGTTGGCATACGCCTTTAACTCGACTGTCCCATATGAGCCGTCCGATCTGAGGCCTTCCTTCTGCACTGTCCGATCGGAACAGTGGGCATCACTATTCCGGGCCCCGATATATTCCTGGAGGATTTTCGACCTCCTTTTTCCATTTCCATTTCCACTTCCACCCTCGCACTCGCACACGCCGCCGCCGCCGCCGCCGAGTGAGAGAGAGAAGGGTTTCCGATGGATAACGGAGAGGAGACGTTCGCTTCCCCTGCCGCCGGCGCAGCCCCGTACGGCATCAACGGCGGGCCCCGAGGCACCAAGCCCCACGACGCAGACGAGATCGACGCGCTCCGCGCGGCGAAGCGCGACCTGGAGGAGAAGCTCGACGCCGTGGGTCACCAGAACCGCTTCCTGTCGTCGGAGTCCGCCCGCCTCGAGGTCCTCGTGTCCCAGGCTCGCGAAGAGATCGCGGCCGCGGAGAGCGCCGCCGCCGCCAACGAGGGTGAGGTCGCCACGCTCCGCGCCGAGGTCAAGCGCCTCCAGGAACTCCTCGATGCTGAGAAGTCCGGCCGTGAGGCGGAGACGCGCAGGGGTGCCGGGCTCGGGGACCAGCTGCAGAGCGCGTATAAGGAGAAGGCCGCTCTCGAGGAGGAGATCGAGGCCCTCAAGGCTTCCTCGGCCGCCACCGCCACAACCGCAGAGAAGGACATGGGGGAGGAGGACTCTGCTGCTCCCTCGGCCGTGACGCCTAAGGATGTGGGGGCACCCTCCCACGGGCTGGTGGCAGCCGCAGCTGCTGGAGCTGCTGCAACGGCTGCCATCGCCGTGGTCTTGCTCAACCTCAAGAGGTAATCTGGTGGTCCGATCCGTCTGAAGTTTTGCCCTGCTGCTATGGGTAGCCTATATGAGACTGGAGTATCCGTTTCGTGATGGAACTAGTGTTTCTGAGCAGTTAGTAGTATCTTAAGTACCTCACTGGATAATAGATTAGAGTATCGGCTGCTGGTGGGTCGCTATCGCAGGGCCTTATTCTCATGCTAATAAGTGTTGTGACCACAAGTGAAGAGACAATGTAATTGTGGTTTGTGAACCCTGTTCCTTTTAATCCTGGCTAATTGGTACTATTATATCTGTTGCATTCCGGGATGGTTGTTTTTTCCTGTTAAATTCCTGTGACTTGAACTCTGACTGATGGCTTTGATAGAGTACTTTGTAAGAAAACGCCATGTATCACAGGGTTTAACTGCCTACCAGGTGTTTCTTATTGCAATGCAGTAAGATTGCAGCTGCCTGTTGATTGTGAACATGCCAATTTGGTCTGACATTATTATCTACACCTTCTACTGGCTGATTTAATCAGTGAATGCTGACAGATGCATCTGATTGTAATATTTAGTGTGACTCAGATATGTCTGATTGTTTGCATGTTGTATGCTAGTGGTACATTGCATCTTTTCGAGATGTTTGTTTTTGAATCCATGCATACTGCTGCTTGGTCATATTGCCAATAATGTAATTGTTGAGTTTCGGTCAGATTTAAAACGATGAGGCATACCAGTTTCTGCCTTTTCTACATAAGTATGTTTTTTCTACTTTGATGCTTTTGCATGGTTAGTGCTGATTTTGCTATTCTTATACTATACTGTATCTACTGAAATTTATCGTTGAGGAAAGATGTGGATTCCCAGTCACGAGGTAATTACAACTGAAGTTATTGACTGAACTAATTCTTTATACTTGATTATTTCCAAAAACTAGAATAAAATCATAAAATAATACAGTAAAGTACTTGATCACAGTAACTTTAGAGTTGGTTAGTTAATTTGAAGATGTGCAGTGATTGTTGTTTGCTGTAATTCATCATCGTTTAATATTACATTGTATCAGTCAGTGTCTGATGCCTTTTTGTTGGAATTATCGTACAGCCAGTCTAGCCAGTGCTTTTAGTTTCAGCTTGCCACCGTTGGGACGAAGGCTATGCAGATTTTAGCATGCCACTTGATTTTGTTTAATGGTACCATATCAGTCTTTTTCTGACTTTTGGTCAATCATACTTTAGCTGGCAATACCTATCTGATGTTATCTGTTCCATGAGCCTGTTCTTTCTTTGATTGGTGGCCAGATGTTTCTATCACACATTCATACTTATAAATGTAAACTCAAATATCATCGTATTGGTGTATTATGGCTATGTGTTGACAGGAAATATACAATCTTTATTCAGGCCATGAGCTTGCTTGGATGATATAGATTACATTTTTGCTTGAAAGTTGGCACACATGCATCGTTCAATTGGTCACCAGATTTTTCAGAAGTTATTAATAGAGAGCCAAAAACTATACTGTTTGTTACTTGTGGATGTTCCCTGACATGATTATAATTGACCTGGGTGAAGAATGAACTGTTGACAAACTGAATAGGCTATGTGCTGACAGGAACTTTGCAGTACTTTATTCAAGTTTAGTGTGTTTTCACTTGAAAGTTTGAATGCCTCCATAGTTGATTCACTTCTACTCTAGTCTTAAAAATCTGATAATTACCGTTCAATGAGACTATTAGTTCGTATTGAAAGGATGATGATAGATGGGTTGGACATGTCATGCATCATTCTTGTAGGGTTGTGGTTGTGGTTGATTGGCATAATTCATGTTGGTTCAGTTAGTATGCATTTGGTATGTTAAAATTGATAATCTTGATGGTTAACACGTTTGGATAAGAAGCTTCTGGATGGTGATATGATGCTCGGCTTCTGTACTGATGATGAACAGGTCGTGTTTGCTTTGACATGTGTGATGTTGCTATCTGGGTGACTGGTTGTCAATAATTGGATGGTGCGGGGGGTTAATATAGACAAATCTAAATCAGTGGATTAGAAACGGCGGCCTATGGTGCATCAAGATCCTGTCTAACCGGTTGACTGGTTGTTCAATCCTTTGATATGGGAGGATTTTTCCTATTTATATGAAGATTATACAACTTCCTCGAGTCATCATTGACAGAACTTCATGATCCTGATCCGTTTCATGGTAGTTCTAGTTGATTGCAGAGCTTCTCTTCGAGTACGCGTCAAGCACTGAGTTCTTATGGTAATGATCAAACAATTCTTCAGTGCACAAACAAATGAATAATCTTTGCACAGGGATTGCCCAAATTACAAAACGCAAATGAAAGACTTGATTCCAGCTACTTGATATTTTTTGAATTTTACACTGGTTAAGCTATAAACAAAAGAAACATCCAAGAAACAATAACACTGACCCCCTTTAGCCGAATAGCAGGTCGGCATGCGGGTACAGTTCTCTGTACGCCTGCTTGATGGTGCCCTCGGCAACGCCGCTGGCCACGGACACGTCTCGGAAGGACTTGCGGACACGGGCGAGCCTGTCAATCGTCATAAAGATGATGGCGGCCGCGGTGGAATCTGGGTTGCGCCGCACGTCTAGGCGCTCCTGCATCCTCAGCGCCGCCTCCTGCGCCGTGCGCACCTCCCGCTCCTCCATCCCTAGCATCGATCCGAAGCGCTCAACGTAGTCGGCCGGGCGCACCACGCCCATGTCCATGGCCTGCCCGCCAACCTCGTCCCCGAGGCGCTTCCTGATGAGCGTGATCAGCTTTCCAATGTCCTTCCGCGCCGCGGCGCCGTCGCGCGTCGCCGCGGCGAGCTCCTTGAACGTCCGTGGCGTGCCCTCGTTGCGGCAGGCGACGTAGAGGCAGGCCGCGTACAGCGTGTCGCCGCTCCGGCCGCCGCCCTTGGTGTAGTATAGGTTTGCCGTGCCCTTGCCCTTGCGCTCCTCAATCTTCGCGAACACGTCCTTGGCCCGGTCCCTGGCGCTGGCCGCGATGCCGAGCCGGTCCGCCATGTCGGTGATGGCCTGGAACGCCTCGGACATCGTCGCCTTCTTCTCCGCGGGCGGCGCGGCGGCGCACACCGTCGTCGGAAGATCCGATTCCTCGGACATCTTCCCCGGGAGCGGCACGGCCGCGCGCATCCAGGGAGGCAAGGCGGCGGAGGCGGATCCCTCCTCCATCTGCACGGGGAAAGGGACGACGCCTCGCATCCTCCGCGGGGCGGCTTCCTCGACGGGTGCATTTATGGGCGCCGGGGGCTGTGTTGTTGTTGTTGTCGGCAAGATGGATTCCTCCAGTACCTTCCCCCCGGAGAGCATCACGGCCCCGCGCAACCACGCCGGCAAGGAAGCAGATCCAGCGGCGCCGCGCATCCTCGACAGGCCGGCGGATTCGTCGACGTGGATCCCGAAAGGCGGTGCGGAGTACTCCAACGATGGAGGATCAAGCGGGCAGGGCACTCGGCGTGCCGGTTGCGATGGCGTCGCCTCGCGCTCGCGCAGCAGTGTCGTCGTTTGGTGGTCTGGGGATGGGGATAGTGTGTTGTGTCGCATATAACGGGGAGCCGCCCTTTATAAAGAGGGATAGGTCGGTGGCGGTTTCGACTCGTCCAGCCCTCCGGGTTAGGGTTGCGTGGACCCCGATCCGAATCGGCCGGGCGACGGCTATTATCCTGTCACCCTGACGTGGGCCCACTGTAATGTTGCAAGCCGGATGCCGTGTCGACCTTATTTATTTTGGAAACCTGTCTGGTTTTTAATTTGACGTAATTTACACTCATCAATTTTACTAAAACAAACCAGGATGGTGTATATTCATATACTGTTTGTATATTCACGTACTACAATTTTTCTACAACAAATATTCACGCACTGGTACTGCTTCCTCCGTCTTTAAAAAAGTGTCCGTTTAGAATGCATAACAGTCAAATCATTTTAAGTTTAACTATATTTATATAAAATATTAGTAATATTTAGAATTTATGAAAATATATTCAATGATGAATCTAATGATATATAATACTTATTATAAATATTAATAAAATTTTATATATCATTAGTCAAACTTAGAAAAGTTTGACTTCTCGAAAAACAAGATGGACACACTTTCAGCGATGGAGGAAGTAATTTTTTAAGACCAAATTTACATTTCACAAAACCTAAGCTATTGTATCCTTTTGCGGATCCTTGTCCCACACATCTGATGCCATATGTCATTTATATCACTAAACTCTCAAAATGCATATTAGGTCGCTGAATAACTTGATTTTTCATAATTATTTCTCTTCCTAATTTTTTTCTCGCCCCCAAATTATTGTTTGTCATCATAATTCATACAAAGGATGTTATTTGATCAAATCATGGTGTTATTATAGATAAAGAGATTCAAATCATGTCTAGAAAAGAGCCACATCGCTCCTATCTCCACCCTAGGTTTAATCAAACCGTTCCCAATAACCAGCTACTATTCGGAGGAATAGGAAATGAGCAATACCAATACTATGTGACTCATAGAGTTTCATAAAAAGATTGTGACTCATAGATAAGTTTTTACTATCGATTTCTGTCACGTTTGAAGGAACCGTCATAAAACACCGTTACACAGCTCCATGGGTGTTTTTAGAACTTTGGATCTAGTTAACACAATTTTGCAAAGTTGGAGGGTTTGTGGATCATTATGAGACCTGCAAACAAGTTTATGGACCATCAATGTATTTCACTCATATGACTCATTGCCAACCGCACAAATTTTTGTCAGAGAAGCTAGTGTTGGCAGTGGAGCAGGCTCCTCTTCCATTGGGCCTAAAGGAGCCAATACACTAAATGAGCTTACTAAACTGATTCTGAGTGAAATATTGTTCATGAATAAGCGCATAGCACAAACAGCAAGCTGATTTTTATCGTAGCAGAACTTTGTGCATCGGGATACTAAATTTTTTTTCGTGAATACGCAGGAGAGCTACGTATCATTATATTAAGAGAGAAAAAAAGGTTGGCCTATACATCACTGCCAACTCAATTTGGACCAAAGTTGAGAGGCTGTATAACAAAGGAAAGAAAGAAAACGAAAAAATTACCACAGCACTAGACCCGACCAAAATTACCACGAAGTGGTGCACTATCCAAACCAAGAGCTTGGAGTTTCTTAGCTCCCGCAAGAATCCAAACATGGTGCTCATCCTTTAAACACCTCATTGCTTCTGACAGATTTGGGGTAGCTCCATCAAAACACAGGAATTGCGGTGCTTCCACAAAATCCATGCTCGAGGATTATCAATGAGTTGATTTCTTTTCTTCGCTCCTTTGCTATATTACATGTAACTGATCGCCACCATTCAGCAAAAGAGTCCTCATGTTGAGCAGGTACAACATGCTGCAGCCCGAGGGGAGTGAAAAGCCTAGACCAAAACTGCCTTGCAAACACGCATGTCGTCAGGAGGTGTTGAACTGTTTCCTCCTCTTGATCACAAAGAGGCAAAGCTCCGGGTGAGGGAGTCCTCTTTTCGCAAGACGATCTGCAGTCCAACACTTGTTGCGGATTGCAAACCAAAGAAAGATTTTACACTTAGCTGGAGCCCAAGACTTCCATACTCTCTTCCAAGGTTCAAATTTGATCAAACCTAAGAAGAAAGCCTTGTAGGCGGTCCTGGTTGAAAACTGTCCTGAACTAGAGAACTTCCAAATATGTTGGTCCTCATGTTCACACAGAGCAAAGTTTCCAGGAGATCCCAAAGCATCAGATATTCCCAAAGCATCGGGATACTAAAATGATTGACCTAACCTTTTCTTTGTCCGATAGGACAATGTAAAATAGGGGTAAAGTCACCGCGACAATAAATCTTGGAGTGTTGTAATATGTACCTCTTCATGTTCTTAAATCAATTCGTTTTAGGATTTAAATTGCTAATAAATACTATGGCAGACCGCCCCTAAAACAGGGAAGGTCCTCCTCCCGGGATCCATTCTGGGTGATGCTAGTTGAAGCGAACATACATAGGGTACAACGCAGGTAGATAACAGAATAATTTACAGATAGAAGAAAAATATTACATGAGTAATTATTACAAAGAGTTGATTACACCCGACGAGTTCTGATACAGCAGTGGAAAGTACGTGGTCTTCAAACGAAAGCGAAGGATATACAGACTCCGACTCAGACACTAAGCAAAACAAGTGACTTGCCCAACGGCACCTTGCTACAAGCCACACACAAACAGCGGCTACTCGATCTGCTCCCACTAGAAACTACCCCATCCGGGGGCTGACTCCTCCCAAGACTGATCATCGCTACCACCGATCGCACCAGAACCACCTGAAAGCCACAAGTCGCAAAGCGTGAGCTTCTAAGAAGCTCAGCAAGACTGACCCGATAACATGGTTGTCTACAGCTGATTCCTAGACATGTCGGCCGACTCTGGGGTAGGGGTATAGTTGTAAAAAGACACGCCTTACTTAATAGCTCCCTACTTTCAAGTTTGTGACCTCTCAAAGATAACCCTAGCTAATCAAATAATTAACAAGTCTCATGGTGCTAAAATAAAGAGTTAGAAAGTTCCCATCTATGGAGTTAGTGGAAACTAAATAAGGACATCCAACTCACTAATTAAGATGAATTCGAAAAGCTTCTTTTTTCCTATGATTATTGGTTTAATTGGAAGTTAATTAAAAGGCGCACGTTAATCTTTCACGTAACCGGATGAAAGAATATTGATAGTGGTATAAGGTCTAAATTCTAAAGTTAACCTAATCGAAAACCTAATTGTGTCGAGGGAATTAAATAAATAGATAATGAGACTAGTGAATGATAAAGAATTCAAAAATTTCAAAATAACAATTCAAATTCAAAGTTAATCTTCCTTAAACTTCACCCATTTCCACCTTTTTAGTGGAGTCCATAAGCAATGGAAATTCAAATTTATTCACTTTTGCCTTGGGAGGATATTTTTTTCCAAAAAATGTCAATTTAATTATCCCTCTCTCTCTCTTTTTCCTTCTCTCCTTCCTCCCTTCCTTTCTTTTTCCTTTTTCTCTGCTGGCACCGGCCGACGCAGCACTGTGTCCGCACATCTGCGCCGTCCTTGCTTCTGTCGACGCGTCGTGCTGCAAATGCCGCCCTACGCGCCATAGCCGAGCAAACAGGAGCAACGCGACGAGCGTCTTGAATGTTCCCCGCGCGCGCCACTGCTGCCGCTCGTCCGGCAAGCTACCACCATACTGGAGCCATCAGCCGGCCATCATCACCGGGAGCACGCGCACGCCAACCACTCCCGTGCACCTCATCTTCTTTCCTTCCCTCACTGGCTCAATTCCTCTCCGCTCTTCCTCTTTCTTCCGCCCTGCCCCGTCACCATGGCCACCGCACAAGCTCGCAACACGACCGACCGCTCCGCTACACTTCGGCCCTAACCAACCCTTCCATGGTGCGCGCAAATTCTCACCACCCCCTCCTGAGTCCATTTTTCTACCTTTCGAGCTCGCAA
Source organism: Oropetium thomaeum (assembly GCA_001182835.1). Classification (NCBI taxonomy): domain Eukaryota; kingdom Viridiplantae; phylum Streptophyta; class Magnoliopsida; order Poales; family Poaceae; genus Oropetium; species Oropetium thomaeum. The sequence goes on from LFJQ01000517.1 coordinate 15,894, forward strand.
CCCTAGCCATCACCGACGAATTTCCCTTGGAGCGCCGCCATGGCCGCCATCGCCGTCGACAGCTGAAAATCCGCCGCCGGTGCGTCTCGGTTCAATTCGTCTTGCCGGCGAGGCCCCCTCTCACTGATTTCCCCATTTTCATTGACCCCGTTGCGCGCCCTGGAGCAGGGACGCCGGTACGGGCGAGCCATCGCCGGAGCTCCCGCGCCGCCACCTCGCCGACGCCGCCCTACCTCCGGCCGATTTCCCGACCCCTCGCCTTGCCAGGAAGCACTGTCGGACTCCCCGTATCTCATGCCGCCCTCCGTCACTCCTCCCCGGCCACCGAACGAGTAGAACGCCAGCCCCCGCCGTCATCTTCACCGCCGCCCGCTGCCGGCCCAACCCCGGTGAGCTCCACCGCTCCTCCTTGACCAATCTGGCTTCCGGTGCCATGCCGAGCACGCTGCGCACCGTGGTGGTCGCCGTCGGCGTTTCTCCGGCAAAAATTGCCGTCGAGCTCCATCGGAGTCGCCTGTGCGCCGCCCTCCCCTGTCCTGTGTCGCTGACTTGTGGGCCCGACCGATTTCAAATGTTACCCAATTATCAGAATTTCCCTGGAGCTTGTAAAATCCACCAAAAATCGAATATTGCTCAGAAAATGTAAACCAAAATTTGTTAGATTCCTTTTGGTCAGATCTATCACCTGGAGCATTCACACCTTTATGTCAATTGATTGTTTGGGCACAATAAATTTTAGAATTAAAACTGTCATGGAATTTTTATGACTAATTTAATCATCTAAAAATCTTGATTTTTGGTCAGTGGGCCTCTTTTAGCACAACTTGACACCATGAAAAGTTACAAATTATTTTGACATGTCTAACTCTATGTTCCATTAAAAGTTTCTTAAATCAATACATGAATTCAATTATTAATATCTTTTTAATATTTTTAGGGAAAAAATCACTAAATTTGGTGCAAATGTTCCTGAACTCATTGCTGCCTTTGCATAAAAATTTCATTGTACAGAAACATCATAGAGTTGCAGAATTGGCATTTTTCTTGCACCCACTATAAAAATGACTAAAGCACCCCTAATTTTATTAGGAGGGAGTACTTCAAATTAACTTAATAAAGGTTAACAGTGTTAAAAATGTCTTGAGCACTCTTATTCACCCATATTATGTTATTAAAGGTACAAAACTTATTTCTGCTAAGTCTTGGCCATCACCATTTTACAATTGCATTTTCATCATAAAGGGACCGATCCGGAGCTTTCGACGGAGAACGTAATTTCGGAGGAGGCACTAGCAGGAACTAACTTCTCTCTTGAGTGTGCTGACCTCTTTGCAGACCAAGGCAAGCCCCGGTGCACACCTATGTTTTATAAAAATTTATGTTTATCACTATATGTGTAGGAATTGTTTGTGCATTAAATTTCAAGAAAATTGCTGTGAAACCTAGTTGCATGACTTGATAGGAATTTCCTATATGCTGTCTTTGTTAGAGCCATCACGATTGACTGCTATGCATTAAGGGCAGAAAAAAGGTAGATTATGAGTAGTTTGGAGACTACTCAGGTTTGATCAAAGAAGTAATTTCTAGGCATGTGAGTTAATGTTGAATAAAACCTGAAACTTTATCGGGTGCGGTTGCATTGGACAAGTTTGAGTTGTGTACTGAATGCATACTGGTAAATGGGACCAGGAAACCAGCTCATCGTGTTTTGCTGGACAATTGGCCTTCTCTTTCCCGGGTGAACGGACTGTCATGATGGATGAATTCGCATTTTGTTTCTTGGGCTCGTGCTAGTGGGAAAGGCTTGGGGCCGTACAGGGATGCAGGGCATCGTCTGGAGGACCATGTCCTTGGAGAGAGGGATGTTGGGCCAACTGTGTCACGATGTTGTGAAAGGTAGCCACGTGTGACTCATTCGAGTGTGCACGTGTCGTAAAAAAAAACACTCGGGTTTCTCCTGCAGGATGTAAATCAATTATAATTGCTGTTCTCATGGTTAAGAGTACCACTTGCTCCCTTCTGCCGCAGCGATATGTAATAAATAGCAGTGTGATGAAACTGGCTGTTTTACCCCTGAACTGTCGTGCTGAATCCTTATTTGTTTAGCATAGTGACGCACTTAGTTTGTTAAAAGCGAACCCTGTTAACTTGACTAAAAATGGGAACGACAACTAGTGGCTGTTTTTGCAATATTAGGTCAACCCCCACAAATACTCCCTGCATTTTAGGAGTCGGTCATTAGATGGCTATATTGACGGGTAAGTCTTGCTGAGTATTAGTTGTTCAGGGTTTATGGATTAATTGTTCTTGCAGGTGATTCCTCTAACTTTTTCTCTTCTGGCTTTGGTGGTTGGGACGGGGAACGACCCACTGAGTGGACCTTTGAGTGGGTTCCCGCTTCTCCGGCCCATAAAGATTAAGCACCGTAGGGCTGAGGTGCTTAATTGTATCGTTGAGTTGTAAATATTTAGTTTCCGCTGTCTTGTGCTTGTTTTCAAAATTACGTTTCCGCACTTTAAATCTCTGGACCAATGGTGTAATATTCAGACCTAATGCACCCTTAATCATATTTGCTTGTTCTCGTTAATTATTATACCGTAAGGTCGCTTGCTTCGTCAAGTGGCATCCCAAATGATCCTGGATGAGCCAACGCATGATTTTATCGGACGGGGTTGTGATAAAGTTTAGCTCAATTTAAGTTTGGAAAAAGTAACTTTAGTATGCACTATGACTAAACAATCACGTGGACAAACCATGATCATAATATTCAATGCAACTTTAATCGTCATCACTCTCCTTGTTCACTTATTAGCATATGTGACAGAGAGATTGAGTAAACTCTAGACTGAGAGTGTCAGCGGTTCAAAATGTTTATAACTGCAGGGTAACCTGGTCACACGACACGTGCGCGTCCCGGACCGCACGTGGCAACTGTTCACACCAGATCTGGCAAAGCTAATTCCTCTTACGCTACCTCAACAGTGCCGCATCCTACCAGATTGCCCATCCCGGACGGTATCTGTGGAGTTCACACACTGTCCACCCCAGCCCGCCGCCAATCAGACACCGTAAGGTAGGTTTAGCTTTCCCGTCTCTAGGCTACCTAGGTTTACTGGTTCCCATAGCTCCAGCATGTGAGCAATACATTCAATACTCAACCAACTGTGCCACACGGATCAGACAACGCTACCGCACACAAAACCCTCGTCTGTTGCATTCCTATCAGTCCCTGTCTGACCCCGGTTTCCTTCCATGGCATCTGAATTCGCTACAAGCTCTTTAGCAAGAGGTGGAAGTTTCAAGCAACTCCTATTATATCACGAGCAGTGTCCGATCTGCTCGACTTCTACCGCAGGGTATAGCTAAGCATAGCAGCTACATCCGGCTACCTGTACTAATATTCAAAAATAGGTACTACTGGAAACATATGCATCTAGGGTTTCATTCGACTCCTGTCGACCTAAATGCACTTCACATGACTCACATTCACTGTTGTAAAAGAAAAATTTTTAAAATAGTAGTGCATCGGGGCTTGCCTTGTGGATGATCTTCCTGGTCTGTAGCGGCGGTGTCTTCAGAAAACTCGGGTCCACCTTTATGGCTACCTCGTTCACATTGGCGTCTACATGATGCAAGTAGAGAGGTGAAATCATTAATTAATAATTTCCCAAATGAATGTAAGTGGTCGATAACAAGTTAAATAATTTTCGGGGTCGGGTAAAGATTTTGACCTAAACCACGCTAATCAATATAGTAGCACCAAAACAAACCCTAATTGAGCTATCAAACACTATTCAATAGCAAGGGTTAAATCTAGGGTTCTATACAAAATTTCCAAATTTTAATAGTTGAAATTTAATTAAATAGTGTTTTTGGCCATTTATTGCTAATTAAGTAAATCCCCAAAATTAAATAAATTAAAACAATGGTTTTATATTTTTCATAAAAACTACACTTTTCCCTGGTTCCAGAACAATTGGATTTTTATTTTTTTGAGCAAAACTTGATTTTTCACGATTTATTGAATTTCCAGCCGATTTAAAGGATTTTTGAACAAAGGAAAAGCTGAAGCCCTAGCTAGGCTTTTGCCCTAGCTCGGCCGGCGAGGGGCGGCGGCGCTAACGGCGATGGCGGCCGGCGGCGAGGGCACTGGCGGCACGAGCGTCGCGCGGGGAACTCGTTTGACTGAGCCTTGACCGCCGGCGAGCTCCGGAACCCAAGCGCGTCGAGCGGCGGCGCGGCCGTGGCGGCGGCCATGGCGCGCGGCGCTACGATGAGCGACCGACGGCGAAACCTTGCCGAAAAGCATCCACGCGGCACGGCGGAGCTAGGGGAGAAGAAAAGGGGTCTCGGTCCTCACCGGAAGACGGCGCTCACCGAGTGCCGACGAACACGGCGGCGGCGCTCTTCAAAATTCCGGCGAGCTCCGATGATGAGAGCGGGTGTGAGTTCGGGAAAAAGAGAGGGAAATATTGGGTGCTTCGATTTGCGAAGAATCGGTGACTCCGGTGGCGTTGTGCACCGCGTCGCGGTTTGGTGCGCTTGGCGGAGAGAAAGGAGAAGGGAAAACAGAGAAGGAGCGCGGGCGCGAGGGAGGAAGAACGGCGTCCGAGGCGGCCTTTAAACGCGCCGGGCGAGCCGCGCGCGCTCGGCGCGCTGCAGCGCAGCCCGCGTGCGGCAGGTGGCGGCCGCACTCTGCCCGGACGAGCGCGTGAAACGGCGCGCCGTGCGCGGGAAGACAGAGGGAGAGGAAGAAGAGAAGCAAGGAGGGAGTGGGGAGGCTGGCTAGTGGGGCCCGCTGTCTAGTGGGTCCCACTGGTGAGAAAAATTTTTGAGGAGACCCAAAAATTTCATAGAAATTTGACAATAGCCCAAAAGTTTGATTCTAAGAATTAAAGTAAAGTTTGAATTTGAATTCAAAGGTTTAAACTTAGAATTTAAACTTTTACTAGCTTTTTAATTCGCGAGAATTTCTCTTGCAAGTATTCAAATTTTCTTGGATCAATAAAAATAATTCCTCTTTAGTAATTACCAGAAATTTTATTAATTACTTTAATCTTTGAATTTTTGGCATTTTCTTTGCAAGTGAACCCGACGAAGAAAGCGAAGCGCTACAAATACATTGATAATTAATAGATGCACCATTTTTAAAAAAAAGTTCAAAAAAACGACAATCATGCCCTCCTCATGATTCAAACCAGGGAGCTGCGGCTCTTGATATCCACGCTTTTGCCAGTTGTGCTACGTTCCGAACTTGTAAAAATAAAGTAGACTACCTTATTTAATATTCTTTGGTATGAGAGATGATCTTCAAAACGATTTGATTTAGGGATATGGAGGAAAAACTGGTGAGCAAGAGCACTCTACATTTTCACTATAGCCTGACCAATTTCAAACATTAGTAATTTTTTAGTTTAGATATATGTATCGTAGGCTGCCATATATGTCAGAAGTTTTTGTTTAACCCTTAATAAAAGTCTCATATACTCCCTCCAATTTTTAAATATAATCACAATTGATTTTGACCATTCATCTTATTAAAAAAAATTATAAATACTATATATTGTGTTATGATTTGATTTATCACAAAAGATTTTTGAAACATGACTTTTTTATTTAACATATTTAAATTTTTTTAATAAGACAAATAATTAAAATTATTATAAAAAGTAATTGTGACTATATTTAAAAAATGAATGGAACAGCCTATATAAGTATACCCGATTGAATAGCGTAGTACTACCGCCCGTTGATACCCAACAACATATAGAGCCTTGCAACTCCAACCTCTCATCGGTGTCTCGTGTGTCTTCATGCCGAGCCAACCTAGTTGCTACCCATCATTTGCATCATGTTGTGGGTTAGAGATCCAAGCATGAGACAGTCTGGAGCTTGTTCGTGTCAACTGTCATAAAACGGTGTAATATACATGGTACTAATCAAAATATGGAACACTTTTGTCACAAATGGAAATGACAAACAAAAAGAAAACCAATGACAAAAGGTTATGTACATTTGAGATGTATCCGCGCCAACACCCCCCCCCCCCCACCCCAAAAAAATCAGTTTTAAATATATGTTTTAAAAATATCTGAAGCGACCAAGAAGATGTAGAACTAGCAATTATTTTCACAAATTAGCAATCAAGACAAAAAAAGAATCTCAATTTTATATTTTTAAACTTTGGACCTTCTTTTATAATCCACAGATGATTGAGACGTCGGCAGGTCTAGCAAATATCACCTCTGTTTTTATATTGTTATAGTTTGCTAGTTCAAATTTTAACATCAACAATTCAGAGAACCAAAGGGACGGAGTACCATTCTGAACGAGTTATCAATTCATCAAAGAAACTATTATTGGAACTGTCAGGGACGAATTATGCATCGGCAGGCGGCCAAAGGCTGCTGGTGAAACTAACATGGCTGAGTAATATCAGGCAGCAACCCGTATGGCCGTATCAGATTTTGTTTCTATGAACAGATAAGCTCAAGTGATTCTCCCGTACTCTGCTAGTACAATTTACTTCAGTGCCTTGCCAAACATCTGATCATTCGTCAGATATCTCGTGGGAACGGGCAATGCCGCTTCATTCATGGATCTGTCCGGCCGCTATAGTATAGGACATGCAGCACATGTTTCATGAACTCATTCACTAATCGTGGTCACTTAGCAAGCAACGAAATAAGCTCGGATTCACGAATGAACAGTACTCTAAATGCATCGATCACATATCCATGATAGCTGCTACGGACGCGCGGGACATGTCGAAGACATGCCGCCGCTAAGACTCCAGAACGCAGGACACGACGTCCGACAACAGGCCAACCAGAACGCATCGTGGTCTTAGCCGAAGAGGAGCTCGGCGTGCGGGATGAGGTCCTTGTGCGCGTCCTTGATTGTGCCCTCGGCGACGCCGGTGGCCAGGGACACGTCCCGCACGGTACTTTTGCCGCCGGCGCGCTGCACGACCATGTAGATGATGGCGGCGGCGATGGACTCGGGGTTGCGGCGCACGTCGAGGGCGTCCTCAAGCCTCCTCGTGGCCTCCTGCGCGGCGCGCATCTCCTTGTTGCCCATCCCGAGGCGGGAGCAGAAGCGGCGCAGGTAGTCCGCGGCGCGCACGACGGCGATGTCCATGATCTGGCCGTCCTCGTCCCGAGGACCCTCTTGATGACCATGGTGAGCTTGCCGATGTCCTTCTTAGCCGCGGGTCCGGCGTTCGTGGCGGTGGCCAGCTCCTTGTACGTGCGCGGTATGCCCTCGTTGCGGCACGCGACGAAGAGGCAGGCGGCGTAGAACACGTCCCGCTTCTTCCCCTTGGGGCACTGCTTGGCATCCTCCATCCTCTTGTACACCTCCTTGGCGCGGTCCCTGATGGTGGCGACGAGGCCGAGGCGCTCGGCCATGTCGGCGATGGCGTGGAACGCCTCGACGAGCGTCGCGTCGGGGTCCGGCTCGGCGACGGCCCGCATCCTCGGGAGCTCGCCGCCCTTGGCCTTGACGGGGCCGGGAACCACGATGCGGGTGACGAGCGCGTTTCCCCGAAGGAAGGGGTCGCTGGGCCCGCCGACGCGGCTGGGGTCGCGGTCCTCGCCCCCTCCGTCGTCGGCGAAGTTGCGCCACTCGGAGCCTCGTCGATGTAGTGCGCCTCGAGGACGAGCGCGCACTCGGTGCAGATGGTGTCGCCGTTGGCGTGGTCGATCACCACCTCCGTCGCGCGGCGGCAGTCCGGGCAGAAGTTTTCCATGGCGCCGTGCACGATCGCTTGCCTTGCCTTGCCTTGTCTTCTTCCTCACTCGGAGGAGAGGCGAGCGAGGAGCGTGCCGGGGGGTCCTGTTCGATTCTTCTGCGATTGCGATTTTGTAGCGGCGGCGCTGCGGGAGTTGGGGAACGACAGATTCCAGGGGTGGGTGGGCTTGTATTTATAGACGGAGTAGGTCGGCGGCCGCGGGGCGGGCCTGGCGTGGTGGGAACGGAACGGACACGCAAGGACGCGGATCGGACTCCGACTCGAGCTCCTGTTCGGTGGGGACTCGGAAGACGCGGCGACTTGCCACCTGCGTTTCCTTCCATTTTCCATCTTTCAGTACTACGTAGGCAACCTGTTAGCCAACTTGGCTGGACTGAGCAGCTACTATTGGGCTTAGACGAGGCCTATTCGTCCTTGTGCCCGTTCCGGGCCCGATGAAGCAACTAACTTTGAGCAAAATGTATGTAAGCGTTTACAAAAGAGGGGATCAACATCTAAAAAGATTTAGATGTCACCATCATTCCATTACAAGAAACTTATCTTTGTTTTTTGTGAGGGTACAAGAAATTTTTCTTCTTCTTTTCTTTCGAAGGGACAAGAAACTTATCTTGGTGAGCTACAGACTTTCTTTTAACTACGCCTTTGGTCCCTTTTTAATTGTGATAGTATCCTTCAGTTTTCTTTTATTTATCATTCTCACTTCTAAATACACATTTTTTTCTTCAAATGTATCTTCATCTCTATCTCTTTTTCTTATTTTTCGTATACCTATTTTATTCTCTGTTTATGTCAGAGATAGAATTGTAAATAAAAATGTACGAAGGGAATATTAGTGGTGACCTTTGTTTTTATCACATGCCAAGTTCATGTGACAAATACGGAGTACAAGTCAATCTCTCTACTACTCTCCTTCTT
>LFJQ01000518.1:0-24546 GCA_001182835.1 Oropetium thomaeum
CCACCGCGGCAGCAACCTAGCCTCCTTCAACCGCAAGGCACTCGAACAACTGAGCTTGCAGGTCCTCGAGGGCGGGGCCACTCCTCCCACGGCAAAACGTAGTGGGAGGCATCACGGATCCCTTGCGAACCAAGGGAGAGCGCCCCCAGGCACGCCTTCTCCATCACCGCTGAGGTCGAGCGAAAGATATCTTGCACCATACCCTCAAAGGCCGCCACGCCTTGGTACTCCCCGCGGAGGATATCTTGCAGCTCTTGGAGGGCCTCGACAGTGGCACGCTCGCTCGCCGCAAGCTTGACCTACACATCCCGCAGGTCAACCTCCAGGCGGGTGAGTTGCTGCTCGGCGGCTCGACGGTCCTCCTCGCAGCCGCGGAGGGTCTCGACGCATACCGCTCGGCCATGTTGCCCGTGAGCTCCCCAGAGTGCGGAGCGCTGCTCCTCCAGCTGCATCTTCCACGTCTCGAGGGAGGCCTCTTGCGACGAGGCGGCGTTCTCCCGCAACTGGAGCTGCTCCTCGTGCCGGGTCAACTCCTCCTCTAGGGAGCTCAGTCGTGCCGCGGCGGCGTGAGCCTCGGCCTCTCGGCGAGCCCGCTCAGCCCCCTGGTTTGACAGCGCCTCCAGGGATTGCTGTAACTAACCGACCGGGGTGGCCAGATCCTCCTCTACGGAACGCAGCCGAGATATGGCCGCCTCGACATCGCCTTCCTGGCGCGACACCCTGGCCTCCCGTTGGCTCAGGACGCCCTCGCGCTTTGACAAGTCGCGGGGCACGGTTAGTTACCCAACGCTCCCATCAGCGAGCTCGTCCAACCGGGCCTTGTCAGAGCGCAAGGAGGTGAGGTCAACTGGGACAGCAAGGTCAACCACCATCTGGCGCTCCACGAGTCGCTCCCATTCAAGGGGGGGCGACTATCTACAGCTCGGAGAGGAGGGCCGCCGCGTCGGCTAGGACCACGCCTAGCGATCGGAAAGGGGGGGAGGGGTGGCGTCTTCCTCCGAGACTCCCCCACTGTCTGGGGAGGAGCGAGTTGCACTGCGGACCCAGGTTAAGGGCCTGGCTGAACGCTCCAGGGACGCATGCGTCGAGGCGCCACAGGTAGGGAGCCTGGGGCCGCCGGGAGCGCCTCACTCCCCAAGTTGTCTCAACCACCACCACCTCCGGGGCGAGTCGGACCGAAGGCACTGTCGGGGAGTGGGAGACGTCGCGCGGAGGGGTGGGGGCCCTACGGCCGAAGGACTCGGGACGGTCGCCGCGGGAGCCTGGTGGTCGTGCCCCTCTGACACGCCCGGGATGGCCCCCGCGGGCTCAACCCCGACCTGCACGGACAGGCTCCAGGAGGCGGCCTTCGAGTGGGGTCCGGGGACGAGACGAGCCCCTGAACAGGAAGGGAAACCGTATGAGTACGAGTCAAAGACGGGCCCTGTGACACCTCAAAATTTAAACTCGATCAATCCAATAAATAAGCAAAGGTTTGGTATTAAAATAAGGAATTAAAGAGTCCTTTGTCGTTTTAAGGAGGTAGAGGAAATTAAATAAAAGGGACTACTAATTCGTCAACTAAAATAAGTTATAATCACTTTTTGCCATTTTTAACTATTGCTAATTTATTAAATTGAGTTGAGGTGAGAAAAGAGCACGGTAACATTCATGTAAAACGGACGGAAGGTGACTAAAACGCTAATAGGGTCGAACTCCCGTAGCTATTCTCATCAAAACCCTAATCGTCGGATGATTGAATAAGTTGAGTATTGGGGTCTAGGTTTATCGGATTTAATTGTTGATCAAACCTTGGCTTACCTTCCGAAACGGCCCAAATCAAAAACCTAAGTGCGTCGGAAATTTAAACAATAGACAAGAGGCAAATAATTATAAAGGAATTCGAATTTGCAGTGAAGAATTCAAAATTCAAATAGCAATTCAAAGAAATTCATTTGTTAATTCCCTTACATTCCAAGCCCTTCAACCAAGTTAGGGGAGTTTCAAATGCAAGTGGAATTTAAAATTTCAAACCCCTACTCTAATTTTTTCTCTCCTTCCTCCTTCCTACTGTCCTTCCCTTCTTTCTTTTCTCGCTGTTGTCGGACGCGCATAGTACCAACGCTGGCTTCGTACTGCCGCTGCCAAAGGCAGTGCCGCCCATGCCGCTTTCTCCCGCCAAGCGTCGCCCTACACCCCTAGCCGCGCAGAGCCGAGCTAGCCCGACGTGCGACTTGATGATCCTCCGCGAGCGCCACTGCTCTGCTCGGCCGGCGACCTACCCACGTACGGGAACCCTCACCGTAGCCGCGGCCGTCGATTAAATTCCACCCGAGAACGCCGCTGCAATGTCGTCCGGCCAACCACCCGTGTACTGCAGGCCGTCGCGGTGGATTACAAATCGTTTTCTTCATCGATTTCCTTATTCCTCCCGCCCTGCCTCTCTTCTTCTCCATTGCCTTGCCGCCATTGCCCGCCGCCCTGCTCCCACGTCGACCGACCACCCACTACAATTCGAACCAAACCGAACCTCTCCAACGCGCGTGAAGTCAATCACTACGCCCTCCACATCCAATTAACCTTTCTCGAGCCGAAACCCTAGCCAACTCCGGCAATTCACTCTCGGAGCACCGCCGTACCGCCATTATCGCCGCCCTGTCAAATTCTTCATCGCCGGTGAGAGCTTCTCCAATTCCTTCCATCGGCGAGACCCTCGTGCCGCCCTTGTTCCGTTTCAATTGACCGCACTGGTTTTGGTGAAGCAGCGGTGACGAAATCGCCGTGCCATCGCCGGAGCACCCGCCGAGCCCGCCACCTCACCGTCGACGACCATCTTCCGGCCAATTTCACTCTTCCTCGCCGTGCCCAGCGACATCCCCGACCTCTACTGCAGCTCACGGTGCTCAACCCCGACACCCCACCGACCGCCGAGCCGCCGGAACACCGCCGCCGCCATTGCCGTAATCGGTCCACCCGTCGCCGGCGTACCTCCGGTGAGCCCCGTCGCCCCTCCGTCATCAAATGAACACCCTGACTCGTGCTGAGTGCGATGCGCACCGTGAAAGCCGCCGCCGACTCTCCCTCCGGCGAGAACCGCCGGTGGTGCGCCGTCGGGCGCTGCCCTGGCGCCGCTCCCCTGTCCAGTGTCACTGACAAGCGGGCCCGGCTCTCTTCCAATTTATTCAAATCCTAGGAAATTTCACAGATTGTAAAATTCATAGAAAATAGAATACTACTCCAAAAATAGAAAACCAAACCTTTTAGAAACCTCATGACTAGGACTAAATTTCTGTTAAAACTTTCTACAAAACGACCAAAAATTTTCAGGAATAGTTAAAATACTCTTTTCGGTCTTTGAATTTTAATTTGAATTCTATAGCAGTGCTGAGGCTAATATTTGATCTACAAGTCCCCCATGGCAGCACCCACCTACTGAAATTTTATGAGGATTTTAGGACCACCAAATTGTATATGATACTTTCACACTACCCCAATCCGCCTATTAAAATGCCATTTTTTAAAATACATTGTAGAAGTCCGTAAAAAGATTAGACTCCAAAAACAAAGTTGTAGATTTGGTTCTCCTGAGTAACACCATAAAATATCATAATTTTACTGCAAGATTTACACATGGTTTCTGATTTTATAAAACCCCATAACAGAAACTTTGTTGAATTTTTATAAAATCTAGGAAATTCACCTAGGCCTCAACCAAAGCTTAAATTTCATATTTCAGAGAGTACCATCCATTAAAAATAACCTTGAGGTATAATTAAAAGTTTTATTTTTAACCTAGATAAATAGTCGTAGTTAATAAACGATTAATACTCAAAGCAAAGTTTCAATCTAACCCTAATTCCTAACAATGAAACTTAGTTAATATTTAATAAAAGCATTGTGACTCTTTTCATTAAACAATTCACTGCATTTTCGTCATATAGGAACCGACCAGGAACTTCCGTCGGTGAACGAGAATCCAGAAGAGGCACCCGCAGGAACTAACTTCTTGTTTGAGTGCTCTGATTATTCTGCAAACCAAGGCAAGCCCCGGTGCACACCTATGTTTTACAAATTTTCTGTTTTCCACTATGGATGTAAGAATTGTTTGTGCATTAAGTTTCGAGGAAGTTGCCGTGAAAACCTAGTTGCATGACTTGGTAGGTTTCCTACGGATTAAATTGTTAGAGCCATCGATAGAATGCGATGCTTAAAGAACAGGAATCCGGTAGCATCCGAGTAGTATGGAGACTACTCGTGTTTATTCAAAAAAAGGAAAAGTCGAACAATATGCTGACCTTAATTGTGAATAAAAGTTGAGAACCCTGTCGGGTGCGGTTGCATTGGTCAAGTTTGAGGTGTGTACCGAGTGCATACTGGTATATGGAACCAGGAAACCGATGTAGCTCACCGTGCTTTGTTGGACAATTGGCCATCCCTTTTTCTGGGTGAACGGACCAGCAAGGTGGATGAATTTGCTTTTGTTTTCTTGGGCGTGTGCTAGTGGGAAAGGCTTGGGGCCGTACAGGGATGTAGGGCATCGTCTGGAGGACCATGTCCTTGGAGGGATGGATGTTGAGCCAACACTGTCACGATGTTGCGAAAGGTGGCCACGTGTGACTCAGTTGAGTGTGTGCGTGTCGTATCATTCGGGTTTCTCCTGCAGGATGTAAATCAATTATAATTGCCACTCCTCGTGGTTAAGAGTAGCACTTGCTCCTTTCCACCGCAACGATATGAAAATAGTGGATTATGATGAAAGTGGCTAATTTTACGCTGTTTTGTTGAAATGAATTCTTGATTGTTAGAATAGCGGCACATTTAGTAAATTCACAGTGACTACTGTTAATTTGGCTAAAATTAGAATAGAATATTAGCGCTGTTTCCGCAATACCTGATCAACCTCCACCAATACCCCTGCATTCTAGGAGTCGGTCATTAGATGGCAACGTTGACGGGTAAGTCTTGCTGAGTATTAGTTGCTCAGGCTTTGTGGATTAATATTTTTGCAGGTGATTCTTCTAACCTTGCTTCGTGTGGTTGTGGTGGTTGGGAAGGGGAGGCACCCTCGGAGTGGACCTTCGAGTGGGTTCCCGCTTCTTCGACATATGAGGATTAAGCACCCGTGGGCTGGCGTGCTTAATTGTATCGTCGAGTTGTAATCATTAGTTTCTGCTGACATTCGCCTGTTTTCAAACTACGTTTCCGCACTTAAGATATTCTGAACCAATGATGTAATATTAAGAATTCATGTACCCTCTAATCATGTTTTGCGTGTCCTTGTTAATTACTGCACTGTATGGTCGCTTGCTTCGCCAAGTGGCACCCCGAATGATCCTGGATGAGCAACCGTACGATTTTATCGGACGGGGTTGCGACAGGCCCAGCCCTGGATCAGCAGAACAGGATAAGTACAGTGCACCCTCCGAGCATGCGGGCGCAGGTCCATGAGCCGCCCGGGATGGCTGACGTGGACACGACCCGGGGACGTTTAGCCTCTCGGGACGAAGGGGAGAACTCGGCGGAAGCCCCATGAGTCTCCATGGCCGAGGACCCAGGGGCGTTTGGAGGGAACGCCGACCCCTCCAGCCGGCGGCGGCGGTGGTCCCGAAGCCTCGGAGCTCGAAGAGCTCAACGGTACAGCCGCTTTCCCTTTGCCGAGGCTCGGAGACGAGGGCCTCGCCCTGAGGTGGCACGCGACTCCGGAATGCGGAATGCCTGGGTGTGTGGGACGCCAGGATTCGACCCCGGTACGACTGGTCATTGCACAGGAGGACCACCCCCGGCGCTGGGCCAGCCCCTCCATGTGGTCCATTCTCAGAAGCTCACGAATCAGCGATTGGAGCTCAGCCGGAGTCAAGTCAGAGCTGGGCCCCCTCGCCAACCGGGTCACGTCCGTCAGGCCAGTTTACATCCAGGCCCCGCACACGGGCTCAAAGGGGGGGCCAGATGCCGGCGAAGGAAGTCGCCTACCACTTCCCGGGCAGTAAGCCTGCGAGCGATAAGTTGGATGCGGGTGATGACAGGCTCGAAGGCGGGGCCTAGAGACGGCATGGCCTCCCAGTCCTCACGGCGGGTGGCTCGGTGGCTGGAGAGGGCGAGACGCGCATGCCGCTCCCATAGCCGACGTAGAACCAATGCCTCTTCCAGTCGTTGAACTTGTTGTGGGGCTCATGGTGCAGGAACCCCGATTCCGCGCGCATGTGGATGGAACAAAGTCCGACGGAGCCGTGCCCCCCGCTGTACCGGAGCAGGAAAAAATGCCGGAACACCAGCTCCGACAGGGCCACCCCTACGAACATCTCGCAAAAGTGGGCAAAAATGGCCATACTGAGAATGGAGTTGGGAGTCAGGTGGACCAGCCTAATCCCATAAAACGCCAACATACGGAGGAAGAAGGCAGAAAATCGCGGTGCCAGCCCGGCCGCGAGGAAGGAGTGGAACATCACGATCTCCCCCTCCGACTCCCTCGGACAGGGAGACGAGGACCCGGGCCGCAGCTCGTAGAATCCCGAGGCCCTGACCGCCGTCGCCAACTGTCGGGAGCGGTCAAGGTTGACGGAGCAATGAAGTGTTGACGCGGGGAGAATGGCCGAGTCGTCCCCCTCTCCGACGACGCGTTCGGCAGAGGCACGCGGCGGGGGGACGAATGGGACAGCTACCGCACCGGACAGACAAAAGGTGGTGTGACCGAAAGTCATGATGAAGGTGGACATGGTGAAGGAGGAGAAGGACTGAAGGAGCGAAAACCGCACGAGGAAGCAACTGCAAAGGGAGATGTAGGAGACGGAGCGGGCAAGTGGCATAGTGGAGATACTCTGCCCCAGCAGCGGCCATATTTATGGTCCGCGCAGGAACCCAAAGTGCCAAGGGGACCCACCACATGCCGATGACAGGCGCAGGACCGGACGTGGGAGGCGCGACCTTTGGCCTTCTGAGGAACCGCGGGAAAGGGCACCCACCCACTGAAGGGTGGGGACCAAGCGGCGATCGAAGAAACGTGCACGTGGGCTGACCCCACAGTGATAGGCCCTCACGGAAGGCGAATCGGCGACTCCCCGCCCTGGCTACTGATGAGTGGACCCAACACCGAACGCGGCTCACTCTCTCAGTGCTGGGGCCGGGGGCTCCTGTCGGCGTATTAGGAATGCGGGTCCCCAGTCCCATGTTTCTCGGGCCAAGAACCAAGGCCCAAGAAAGGGGCGAGATGCCGGTCCATGCACAGAGGATGTGAGCCGTCCGCAACAACTTTTCGGAGGCGGCCCATCTATAGCCCGGAAGGCGGTTGGATGATGCCTGGCACCAAGTGGTTGAAGCGTGACATGGAAGGAACCCGGGACAAGCTCTGGAGCTCGTCCCGGGGGAAGGACAATTAATGCGTCCGACCCAATCCAGGAGACATGACAAGACGACTGGACGCGCTACGGTATGGGCGCCGGTAGGGGGGAGTGAATGCGTCCCGTGGCGCCGCCTGACATTGCCACCGGTCGGCGCAGAGCCTTTTGGGAGGCAGCATCATGACCTTGAGCACACGCGCCGCCCGTCGGAGATCCGGAGCGTCATGGGAGATCTCGCTCGACAGCGGGCACTGTTCACCTGTGACAAGAGCGGGAGGAGAAAGAAGAGGGACCCGCTGCAGTAATAGGGATGGTGTCCTCGTCCTCTATAAAAAGGGAGTTTCCTCCCTTGATTTGTAAGCAACAGGAGAAGAATACTAGCAATATAATCTTGTTAACGTAGGACTGTTAGCCCATCGGGCGGTCTGAACCTGGTAAAACCTTGTGTCTTCCTTGCCTCTGGCAACTCTCTGGCTACGCTACGCTCTCCACCGAATCTAGAAGGGCGGCCCAGCAGGGCCCCATCTGTCCGTATTTTCATACAACGACATTAGTGATCTTATGTGTCTAAACATCTAAAACTCATAAGTAATTATGGTTACAATCATCCATAAGCTATTTTTAAGTTATGTAGTTTTTAAATATTTAATAATTAGAATCACTTATAAACTATAATATATTTACATAATTAGCTTAATAATCCCTGTCAAACACACCCTAAATGATTTATTCAAACAAAAAGAATAGTTAATCCTTTCATGCACCAACTTAGGAATGTATTTGAACTCATTCTTATAAAATTCTTATCTAACTAATATAAAATTTTATGTTTCAAAAGATCGTTTATACCTACAAATAGGGTAAAGTTGGGAACGTCTAGCCGAAGTAAAGGCTTAATTACAAATCCTACCCCATAAGTTAGCTTTGATTTGATATTCCTCCACAAGGTAGTTTTTTAAAAACCACCCACTCACAACTTTTAGGCTAAATCTCCTCCTCCCCACATGACAGTATGACACACTAATCTTTTTTTCCAATAATTTATTAGATTTTATCATTAAAGGAATAAAAAAAGTGATGAATTCTCACTAATTTTGCTAACTGTGATAACGAGATCTTACTAAATTATATCACATCAGTAGGTAGTTTATTCATCATTACATAGTAAAATAAAAAAAAATACATGTGAAGAAAAAAGTGTCACATAGTGCATTCTAACGTTAATATTAGTGATGATCTTGTGACGATAGATGATTTGTCATAAAATGGTTATAGTGATGAAAAATGAATATTGTGGGCTGATCCTTATAGTTTATTGGTCATGTCTTCTCTCATGGGCCACATTGGAGCAACTCGCTAGAGACGATCGAACTATAGCTGCGCGGGACGTGGCACGAGCACGACTCGGCGCGGCAAACGCACGACAACAAAACATTAGCATATGCCTCTGCATGTGATTATTATCTGATTCAAATTAAACGATCCACACCTTTGTTGTTCCTCTTGAAAATGAAATGAAAAACCACTGCGCACCTTGTTGAATCGCAAACAATATAGTACATAGTAAGGGCCTGTTTGTTTTGGATCTCAACCGCTCCGCTCCTCCTGACCGATGCCTTACACAAGTACTATAGCATGGAACTGTTCGTTTTTCTCATCTCAAATCAACGGGGAGCGGACGAACTGCATATTCTAACTTCATTTGCTCCCGGGAGCGGCTGGGTCCGATAAAAAACAACGTCCAAGGGGAGCACGTGAATCTAAGGGCCAGTTTGGTTTGGCTCCTACGACTCTGTTTCTTCTGACACAGCTCTACAAAAATACTGTTGAGAGAACTGTAGCGTGGAGCTGTATTCTGGCTCAGGCATCGGGATGAACGGGGAGTGGCTGGAGCGACCATTTCTTGCTTATGCTCCGGGAGCACCTGACACTGACACAAACAGTGGTGGAGGGGAGCAGTTTGGTTGAACAAAAAGCCCCTAAGTTCACGCAACGCAAAGCATGCCGTCTCCCGTCTGAGCCGGCACGGACAGAGGCAGGCAGGTTTCTTTCTCGTTGCCATGCAAACGCTCCTACTACAATTTACCTGAGATTTAAAGACCACCGTGTGTTACATCCGTCCATGCGCATTATACAACGGCGATAGATGGCCTCCTCCACAGCATTATACAACGTCGGCGGCGGCGGCCTCCTCCTCGCCGCCGGCGCATGTCAGCCGGCGCAGCGCCATGGCTGCCGGCTCGGGCCGGCCGCGTCGACTCTGTGCACGTCAGGTAATCTTTTTTGTTGTGTCTTGGACGTGGTTGCAATATTCCTCTCCTATCTACCAGCTAGCTAGCCGTGTAAGTGTAATAACGTGATTGGCTAGATGTAATGTAAGTCGAAAGAGTTAGTATTACTAGTAAAGAGCAAGCTGTTTTGCAGTTAGGCGGAACGGCCGAATCAGGGCCGCTACAGATGCAGCCATGACGATGGGCAGGGACGGCTGGGAACCACCACGGCTTGAAGCCCCGGTTGCCAGTCGTCACCGGAGCGTCCCGAGGGATCGGCAGAGCCATCGCGCTGGCCCTTGGCAAAGCAGGGTGCAAGGTTGTCGTGAACTACGCCAAGTCGGGCATGGAAGCAGAGGAAGTGTGCAGAGAGGTGTGTGAGCTGATCTCCTCACTTCTCATCCTTTTATTTTTTTTTTCTCACCTGATGTTCGTGGAACTAATAAATGGTGGTCCGTGCAGATTGAGGAGTACGGAGGCAAGGCGATCAGCTTCTCCGCCGATGTCTCCTGCGAAGCCGAGGTCGAATCCATGATGAGAGCCGTGAGTTGGATCAGTTCTCATGCATGATAGTAAAAAGATTCCGACCTTAATTCGGTGCTCTGGTTCTTCGAGTTCGTACGGTGGTACGGTAATACGATGATCGCGCTAAATCCGTCTCTGGTACAGGCAATCGATGCTTGGGGAACTCTGGACGTGCTGGTAAACAACGCAGGTCCGATTATTATTACTCCCTTTTACAGAAAAATAAAATTGTTTTTGCCTCTCAGTGACATTGTTTGCTTCTCTGCGATGACGAACAGGGATCACACGAGACGCACTGCTGATGCGAATGAAGCGGACGCAGTGGCAAGAAGTGGTCGACGTCAACCTCACCGGCGTCTACCTCTGCGCCCAGGTCATGAACATCTTCTTCTCTTTTCGATCCGTCGAATAATTAACCAGATGCGCTCTTTAATTTTGCCCCGTTCCACGCATTGACCTCTATCTAATCTAACTCGTGCTAATTAATCAATCGTTCAGGCTGCCGCGATGCTGATGATGAAGAGGAAGAAGGTTCGTACTATTTCCGTTCTGTAGTACTGAAGGAGAACAGTTCTTGTCATCACAATTTACAAGACAATCTGACAGCACCTTGTTTTTGTGCATTGGACGGGATGGTTTTTTTCCCCCCCCAAGGGAAGGATCGTAAACATTACGTCGGTTTCCGGGATCATCGGCAACATCGGGCAAGCCAACTACTGCGCTGCCAAGGCAGGAGTGATCGGGCTCACCAAGGCCATGGCGAGGGAGTACGGCGGCAGAAACTCAATGCAAGTAGCTAGTAGCGGCCCACGTTTCTACTTTCTCAGTTCGTAAATATAACATTTGAAGTTTTTTTAAAAAGTACGTAGATTTATTATGTCTAGATTCATAAAATATTTAATAAATTTAATAAATAACTTTAAATAATTATATTTATAGACGGAAAAAGTACTACGGTACTACTACACAACAGCAAAAAAGATAACATGTCTTGTCTTCTGACTTTCTTAAACACGTTGAAAACCAAGGTCGTCACAATTTATTTTGCAGGTGAACGCTGTTGCGCCTGGCTGGGTTGTGTCTGACATGACCGCAAAACTAGGCGACGATGTCGAAAGAAAGGCGCTGGAAACTATACCATTAGGTAGGTACTGTATATAATAGTGAGCAGTCTTGGGAACTCTGACGTTTTGATTTCGTTCTGCTGCTGCGTTCTGTTGCTGATGCTAATTTCAGGACGGTTTGGCAAGCCAGAAGAGATTGCCGGTCTGGTGGAGTTCCTGGCCGTTCATCCTGCGGCGAGTTACATCACTGGACAGGCAATCGAATTAATATGGATTTTCAGAATCGACTTCTTAAGTATATATGGGAGGTTCTTAAGTTGCTAAATTTTTGTGCTTTGGTGCTGCAGGTGCTCCCTGTTGACGGTGGACTGTCCATTTGAAGAGTTTGACTAGCTGGATCAGCAATTACAGTCATCTGAAAGGTCTCGTCAGGCATGACAGTATTGCGTATGATTAATGCAGAACTACGCCTCGTGAGAAAAGAGTTGTTGGAAAATAAAAAAGTCATGATATGGACTACGACAGGGCATTGTTGCTTGTATTGTTTTCCAAAAATGTAAAATACTTCTCTTCTTGCACAAATATACTATACTTCCTTCGTCCCATTCTAATTGACGTTCTAGGACTGAGGGACGAAAACCAATGCAAGTTGGCGTTTTACACTGCTACCCCTATTGCTTGCATTGTCCCATCCTCTCTCTCTTCCCACCGTTCCTTTCTCTTTCCTCACCTCGCACACCTCACTGCTCTTTCATCCATGGATAATGGAGACGGACGGGAGCAAGAATCACACACAGTAGCCGGCCTCATACCCTCCGCAGCAGGACCCTCCATTGTTGCGCACCTCCACGCGCTGTAGCTCTAGTGATATTGGGACGCTCTCCTCCGGGCACGCTGTGTCCCGCGCCACCGTCCCCATTGGCACGAGGTCGAGCTCCTGTACGGCTCTATCAAAGAAGTCGGGGACGAGGCAGTCGAACGGGGGGCGGAGCCGAAGAGGAGCGCCCGGAACTGCCCAACCTGTTCGTTGACCGCGCTGCCGGGATGCCAGGCGCCGCCTGCGTCGGGCGGCCATCTCGCCTCGATGCTCCACTGGTTGCGCAGGTCTAGAGCGGAGTCCCGATTGCCACGGAGCCCATGCCAACGCCGTGGTCGCGCAGCTCAGGAGTGGAGTCCGGTGGGGAGGGGATGAGGTGACAGAGCGAGCAGAGATCTGGCGGAAGGCAAAGGGGGTGGTGGATTGATTTTTTAACAGTTTTAAAGTCTAAAATATTGATAAATATTTTAAGAGTAATTTAATAATTTGTTTTTTAATTAAAAATTTTAACTAATTTATATTTTATTAATAACTTTGTGGGTCAAAAATATGAGTCATAAATAAAAAAATTATTGACAACAATGATTAATATAAAACATAAATCTAGATTATTATTATTAAATAATAGTGATAAGTTAATTAATTAATTGTTTTCTAATACTATCCTTAATGAAATAAAATACTATCCGGTACTATTACGTGGGATCATGTTATATTTTTAGTACCTATAAATACTCTTAAAAAATACCTATATGTATTTTAGATCATAAAACTACTTATTTTTTTCTAATTACGCGCACCGCGTACGGATCAATCGCTATCATGGGGACCATGACAATTCCTTTGGGACATATTTTGAACGCCAGGGCGTCAACTAGAATGGACCGGAGGTGGTATTTGATACGGGTTGACTATTAACACCATCTGTCAACATTCATCCTATTTATTAGTATTAAAAATATAATAAATGTTATGTAGTTTGCTATGATCTATCTCATCACTAAAAGTAAAACACAATATGTACAGTTTTGCATAATTAAATAAAATAAATGATCAAAGATGATCTTAAAAATCGATTGCTATGAAATATTTATGGAAGGAGTAGCAAACAGATAAGCATAATTGCTTGAATCGAATTATGCTATTCCCGTAGTCATCATATTCACCAAACAGATTTTACTGTCCAAGCGTTATCTGAAATCCTGAGGAACCATCAACACAACGAATCCAACAAGTTGCGCTATTCCAATAGTGACATTGTTCACAAGATAATAACTTCAAAAAAAAAAGAGAGGAAATGAATCACAACTTGACAGCATCGGTTTCGTTGCAACATGCGACATTCTGCACGAGGGCAATTTCACAAAACGTGTAAGTAGATTGGAAGCAAGCGAGTGAGAAGAGACACAACGGCAAAGAGCGTCGCTTTCAGAATATGCAGGGGAAGAAGGATATGCTTCCTACGGCGCACGAGCCGCAACTGAAGCCACGTCAGAAAGCGAGAAGAGTTCCTTATTCACCACCTCACGCACAGCCACTTCATGCCAATCGGCCAACCAACAGTGTCACACCACGAGCGCGCGCGCGGACGACGACGGCACTCGATCTTCCCAGTTTCCGAAGCAACAGCAACAACACCAACACCCCTCACGTTTAATTCATTGCGAGAATAATGCCGCTCCTCCTCGGCCTTCTTCTTCTCTTCTCCGCGGAGCTGTACTGCAGAACTGCTGCAAGGTACCAGCAACGCGCGCGTTGTTCATGAGATCAATGGAGGACCACTACGGCGGCGGCGCCGGGCATGGGGAGTCCACCATGTTCCTGCCGTTCCTCGCCATGTTCGCGTCGCTCTACCTCATCGGTTACTCCGTGGTGTTCCGCAGCTGGGGCTCGCGTCGCCGCCGGGCCGAGGCCGCCAGCTGCTTCACCTCGCTCTTCCACGGCACGCCCGCCACGCTTCTCGCCCTCCGCGCCTTCCTGTCGCGGCGCCACCACCACCACCACGGCGGCCTCCTGTCGGCGCGCAACACGGCGGCCGAGACGCTGGTGCTGGACCTCAGCACGGCCTACTTCGCCGTGGACCTGGCGCACTACCTCGTCATCTTCTTCCTCGTCCCCCCGCCGGCGGGGACGGCGAGTCCCTGCTGTTCGTCGCGCACCACGTCGCCACGCTCTACGTGCTCGCCACGTGCCGCCACCTCGCCGGCGCCGGCGCGCACGCGCTGCTGGCGGTCGAGGCGCTCGCGGAGTGCACCAGCGCCGCGCAGAACGCCTGGACGCTCGCCGGAATGCGCGGCGACGGCTCGCCCGCCGCCGCGAGGGTGCGCCGCGCGCTCGCGCTGCCGTTCTACGTGGAGTACACCGCCGCCAGGGCCGTGCTCGCGCCGGCGTGGCTCCTCAGGATGGTCAGGTTCTACTATTATTACGGCGGTGCTGAAGGCGGGTTGCCGGCGTGGGCATGGGTGTCGTGGACGGTGGTCATCGGCGCCGGGATTGTGCTCAGCGTGGTCTGGGTTGCCAACCTCTGGATGGCCTACTTCAGGGAGCGGAGGAAGGAGAGCAGGATGCTGGAGAAGAACAAGCAGCAGTGACCACCGAGTTCATTTTCGTTCAATTTACTGTGCGTATTGAATTGTTTCTGCTTGGTTCTTGCTATCGTGTACTTGGTGAAGTGCCGTTGCATACTTGAATCGGGTGCACGAATTCGATCAGGGGAAATTGTTCTTACTGCTACTGAATTATTCCTGACTAGTTTGACGATTCAGATAGGTCCAAATACGATATTGGTAGTTTCAAAAAAAAAACGATATTGATATTTCTAATTTTCAGACCAGAACAAGGCTGCATCACGCAAAGGGCGTGGCACCTAGAAACCTACTAGAAGCACCCTCCTAAAAAAAACGCCATTCAAAAGAGTATGACGTATTGACTTGGGACTGGTAGGAAGTTCAATAAAATCACCTCCTGACTTCATCTGTATAGAATTTACAAAGTTGTTACTCAATGACAGATCAGTCTACCAGTGAGGTACTTCATCGTGGTTTTATAATATGTAGAAATGTGAGTGTCCACACAGCTAATGCCGGAAACAATCAAGATATACAGCATGAGTTTACCAGAATGTTTTCTTTCCCTAGCTCTTGATACTTACACCAACAGGTTGCATAAAAGAATATTCACGATGGTTTAATCAGTTCCTGATATACAGCACGATCGGAGACAGGAGAGAGAACCAGATATGTTGTTATGTCATAATAGCATCAACCTTGTAATGTGGTAATTGATTACAAGGAAAATGCTAACATATGCTAAGCAAAATTCAGCATAACATCTGAGACTTTTGCAAGCATAACATCAGAGATGGTTTTCCACGCTCAGTTTACATATGGTACCAAGAAACCTTACTAAACAGTGATCTGACCAACTAAATCCTTACTTTTGGGTGGCAAGTGGTGTGGAGCCACTCACCTCTTGGCCTTAGATTTTGGTGTAACGAAAGTTAACTCCTGATCCAACAGAGCACAAGCCTGTGGTGATTTTGTTCACCAGCAGACGAATTACAGGCTCCAGTAATGTTAGGTAATATGCCACGACGGTGAGACTATATGCGGATGATGGAGGCGTTTATCCGGTCGACGTGCTCATTGTAGTAAAGCTCCACAAATGTGCCCCCACCAATACCCTTGGCCAACCTTCCAGGGTTCACGCAGATAAACCGTTTCTCATCTTCACTGCCTTCACCAAGGGAGAGAACCTACAAACTACATGCTCAGGATCATTTTGTTCAAAAGGAAGTAGATTTTTAATAAACAGAAAAATACAGAAGCACAGGATCAGAGTTGCATGACAATCCCCCAGATGGTTGGAACTCAAAACCATGAGCATTAATTACAACTTTAAATAAAATGTTACGACTATCGTGGAAGTCAATACCTTGACAAATGGGGCAAGATCAGAAGGAAGCAAAAGAACATCTGGTATTGATGAGATCTCCAGTGCTTCCTTGGCAAGTGAGAAGTCTAATGGGACACCAGCAGCGGGAGGGTACAGAGGATAGTAGCTGTCCGAAAAGCATTAAATCAGGAACAGAAACTGCAAAAATAATCTGTCTCAGAGATAAAACCGCATAGGATATATGGAATTACCACCGTTGCTTCAATATGTGTGTTGCTAGTCTTCCAATCCTGTCACTAGACTTTCCGCCAGGTGGCTTGCGAGAAATTTCCTCAGCACTGAGCTGTTTCAGGATGTCTATCGTACAACAACCAAAAATTATCTGGAAAAAAGAACATAAAAGGTGTTGGATAAAACAATACTCATACAATTTAATTTCAGTTTTCGAACAAAATTAACATCACAGGAGATGAATCTTATCTATATAGAAGTATGCATGAGATGTATTAAACTATCATCCAATAACTTTTTAAATAGTAGATGCATTCAGACCTACAAATCCCCATGGATTCTTACAGACAATGTAAAAGAAGAATTTCATATCATGAGTAAGGAGACAAATATTCTAAGGTAAATCTCAAATAAAATATTTAAAAATCATTTCAGAATAGTATATTTAGTTAAATACAAAAAACATTATGAAACAGGGCAAACATATTTTTAGTTAAATATTCATGAAAAAGTAATTTAGCTAAATACCGGGCAAACATATTCACTTTGCATTGTCCCTTAAAATGTTCTATTTCATCTAGTCATACAGCATACCTCATTCGAACTGAATATACTTGGATTTGCCAGAGAAGATATCTGCATAATGCATACAAACCTTTATGAAACAATGTGATATGATTATTAAATACAATTGCTAGAAACTAATAATCCTGTAGAGTAATACATTACCTGATGTGTGATATCTTCTGGCAAATTCAGGTCAAATGCAGGCTGCATGCAGCAACAGTACAAATGTATCATTGGACATGCATGTGCTGACTAAAAAGTGAAGGCTTAAAGTAACAATAATACTGCAGTCAGGTTAGACTTTCAGAGCAAGTTATAAGGTTCAAGAGTTCTTCACATAAGTAGCTATGCAGAGAGCACATGATGTTTAACTATGCAGTAAGTCAGTAACCTATAATTGTCGAACCAGATATTCAATATAATGCACAAGTTAGACATACCTGAGGAAAAACAAAGTCATGGTGAGCGTCACGCACAGATGGAATGAGGATTACACGAACAGTATTTCCTAGATACTGGATGAAATCTTGAACCTGCAGAAGAATATAAAACGACACGTGCTGCTCACTTATTTTTTTTGCACGTGCTGATCACTTATTAAGAATATAAAACTTAATATCCTAGTGTCTGTATTCAATAAATGTGCTGCTCATTTCTACACATGGCAACTTGATAGCATGAAACCTTTAGGATTCCTACCTTTCTCAGAACTTCAAAACAGAAAATATCATGAAAGCTCTGGTCAACAGTTCCTTTTTTAATGTCAGGGTGATCAGAGTCGATAAAGGGCCCCATCTGTAAAAATAGAAGAGAGTATAATCGGTATGTGTACTAGGCGAACAAATCAAATATATGTCTATTGTTTCATGGACAGGATTTAAAGGACTCACCAAGATGAGCAGTTGAGGCTGCTTACGACAGGCATATGAAAGGAGCTCTTGCAATGGCTCAAACAACAAATTATCAGTTGTTGTATAGGGACCTGCTGCAATGATCTGCAAGAAACTCAAGGCATTCAAACATCAGTGCAATAACTATGAAATTTCGTAATTACTATGATCATAGAAATTAAATATCAATAACATTTTATGCACCAACTCCCATCCCCGCGAGCACATTCATGCTATAAGTACAAAAGTATAGTTGAAATAACTAATAAATATGGTAATAAAAGGTAAATTGCATCATAGAATAATAATACAAGAGAACACAAAGAGTATCAGTTTAATGAAAGACATAATAGTAAAATTATTTGTTAAACAGATGTTTCCCACAGCTTCTTCCTCCAATGTTTTTTGAGAAAAAATAGCTTTTTTCTCGAAAGATATATTAGAAACTAACCGATGACAGCACTCTTGATGGAGTGTCGGTGCTAGAATTTTGGGGGATTTCATTGCCAACAGCTTGTTTCTTAGCACTAGGTAGCTGGACATCCACAGAAATAGGCATGGAATCGATCAACTTTGATGCGACGAAACAGTGACCACTAGGATTGTGGCCATCAATACCCACCACCTGTTACTCAACTATGAGTTAATTAAATTCAGTAATAATGTATACTGGCACTAGATTAAGCTTTGTTTACCTGTCCAGGAAACAAAGAGAAGTGATCAAGATCCTTCAAGTCAAGACGCACACGTTGCCCCCTGGAGCGCTCGACACTAGAAAATATCTTTCTGTTGTTAGCCTAACAAATTAACAAATGGCGACCGAACAAAGATCGCCAAATTGAGAGACCCAAGAAGCACACATACCTGCCCTGTAACAAGATAGATTTTTCATTCAAACGACCTTCACCATCACAGACTACCATGCCAACTGCGAACATTTTCTCCTGTAGAGGATCAATAGTTGAATATGTATCAAGGAAAGAGATGATATGTATCTAGTTAATACCAATATTAGATGCCTTCCAAAATTACCTCTGAAGCAAGGGTAGCATCTGCAGATTCTCTACAAACCCCAGATGCTGAAAACAAACTTGCTGGCTTCCTTATACGATCTTCTAAGTAATTAAACTGGAAAATAAATAT
Source organism: Oropetium thomaeum (assembly GCA_001182835.1). Classification (NCBI taxonomy): domain Eukaryota; kingdom Viridiplantae; phylum Streptophyta; class Magnoliopsida; order Poales; family Poaceae; genus Oropetium; species Oropetium thomaeum. The sequence continues at coordinate 18,715 of LFJQ01000518.1, forward strand.
AGTCAATCGATCTGTTGCTAAGAAATTAGGGGAAGGGGAAGGCAGTGCTCTTACTCTGTCTTCAATTCTATCATACATAAACCTACAACCTGGTTCAGGCTGCGAGCGTTGAACTTGCAAGGAACATCTTTGACTTGGTTGAATCCTTCTGATTACATCATCATCAGTGGTTTCACTCTCGTTTCTATGTGATTCACTAGCCCATTATCAGTGCGCAGAACGTACTGCTGAGTAAATTTATTTGCTCGAGTTGCAAAAGGGGTAATACGGTCACCATTTGTCTTGGCCATTCTGCTGGATGATGGCCTATCAGATGTCAGAGGGTCAATTCGGCATCAGATGACTCCCCATTTGGCTTCTCCTGTTTAGCACCTGGAGTGCGAAGGAACCCCTCTTCATCCGCATGTGTGCTGCTCAAGAGCCTGCAATAGTTAATTCTCTATTATACATTTCCTTGACAATTGATTTAAACATCGTGCTTCCTTGAAAAAAATGCACACAGTTGAATTTAATGGAACTGAATGTCAATATCGTTACTGGAGTAAATGTGAAGGTTGGCCTCCTCTTCTATAATCCTCTCTTTTACTTCATTTTGGCAGATGTGATAGAAAACCATCAAGATACGAGCTTTCAATCTTTAAGCCATCCAGTTGCCTGCATAAATTGGTTACATCAGTTTCCTTAACTGCGACATGTATAAGGAATAGAGGATTTTTTTTTTGTAATGCCACAATTTTGCACTATTAAAATAATAAAATCCATGATTTCTATGCACAGTTCATAACATCAAACAGTAACATGACAGAATCTGACCATTCAGAAGCCAGAAAGATTAGCTACAAGATTTCAATTGCTTGTCTGTTTTTCTTGAACATGCAGGAGAATTGCATAACATTGCATCAAGAAGTTGGGGGTACAAAAAACCCGTAACACACACATACACGCCGCGGAATAATTAACATTCACACTGGTTACAATTGGAAAAACAACCCCTATCAAGGACAGACATCTAGTCCTGTTTGATCATAGTTGATGTCAGTTACAATCAATGTAGTTTCAGCTCCAGTCAAGAAAACAAACATTGAACCAAGAGACTACAAAATTATCCAAAATTGGTGGCACTATTAAGGGCTGAAAATTGTCCAAAGAATTAGTGGCAGCACTACGTTCTGAACAATAGCCTAATGACAGATAGGGTACTGTCTTCCTTAAATACTACTTGATGCTTCCCGAATGTGAACATTCAGATAAGAGAAGGGTCTGCCCATTACTTCCTCAATGTCAACCAATTTTTTAATGGGGATACTTTCATATCCAAATTGACACCTTAGTGCAAAATGCACAACCACTCATTTGAGCCGTTTGTTTCTACAAACTTGAATTAAAGTAAAAAAAAAGAGAGAAATTTTATTCCCTCAAGAAGCTTGTATTTCGTATCATTGCTGCAATGACCTAGATGATTTGATTTCTTTTATCACTGGAGTCTGGTGTGAGCTGACCTATTGAGGTAGTAGACCTCCCAGTTGGAGACGAGGTCCGCCGGGCTCATCTTGTAGTTGATGCAGTAGGTCAGCACTGCAAGCAAAGCATGGGTGAGCGCAGCTCAACAAAATTTCCGAACAAGATTAGAACAAGGTAAAGGAAGGAAGGACGAGGAAAAATGTCCGCGAGATTACGCGTGGAGAGGATCTGGGCGGCGTCTGCGGGGCTGGCGCCGCCGACGGAGAAGCCGCTGCCCTCAAGTTCCGCGCGGATCTCCTCCTCCATCGCCTCGACGCTCGCGTTTGTTGGAAGTCGAGGGGCCTTTTGGGGGGGGGGGGGGGGGGCGCGCAGACGGCAAGTCGGCGAGACGAGGGATCGACGAGGGCGGCGCGGATTTGGAGGCGGGGCGAGGCGAAGTGGCGGGAAATTGGGGACCGAAATGGCGGGAATAATTTTTGTACGTGGGGAAGGGCGGACCGAAAGAAAACCTAGCTCGAGGTGGAGGGTACCCATTTGGGGTTGGGACCGTGGTCCAGGAGGGCCCAGAGAAGGGGCCTTTTCTAATATGATTCTCACAAGTCACATAAATTTCGAAAAAAGACAAATCAAATAAATTGTATTTTTAGATACTTGTCAATATGATTCCCAAACCTTTAAAGACAGTCTTAAATTTGTTAAACGTCTAATATGTTCGTCGCAATTTCTTATTGGTTCGGAGAATGTTGGAACCAAACGTTTACATTTATATAATAGACAGAAAGTGAAGTGAAAAAATAAAAATGATATGCATTATTAATGCTCCCCCTTTCAGATTGTACAATCTAGATTATAGATTGCGTATTGCACAATTTTAATTATAAAAAGTTGAATTGTGCAATATTGAAAGCCTTTTGTTTGTTTGGATTCTGTAACCAAACTTTTAGTCACTTAAACTAGACAGATGTGTAAATATGAATAGAATCTAGCAAAAAACTGGTCTGAGAGGGATTGTAAGATCGTGCAACGTGGACATCCATATTGTAAAATCTTCTTACACAATTTCGATTTTTTGTTTCATCATATTATAGATTGTGCAATCTAGAGCAAACTAAAGGATGAGTAACAAATACTTACTAGCATACTCTTGTTCCAGCCACGAGTGCTATGGTATGAAGCCAAAATCTATGAAACGCTGGAAATAGGTCAGAGCCGGTTCTGCGGTTAATAAAAATGATTAAATATAAATTTGCATGATTTTTACATATAAGTATTAGGATACATTTAAGGTAACCGTACTACTAGCGAACGCGTGATTTCGTTCGACTCGGAAGATGAAGCCGCGATCGATCGAGCCGCGTAAAGAAGGCAACCGCAAACGTCGCGCTGGCAAGTCCCGTTCCGAATCGAAACTTGGATCGGATACGGTACCCGTCGTATACGCCTTGCGTTCCTCTGCTCGTGTATAAACCGCGCGGGACTCCTTGCGGCCGGGCCACCCACCAGCCGCCACCGCCTCAATCGATCTCGCCGCTTCAATTCGTGCTCCCGATCTGATCTCGCTTGCGTCGTCGATCGTTTCATTTCGTGGCGTCCTGTCCCCGCCGCGTTGTGCCGTCGATCGATCGACGATGGCGGTGCCGGTGGCGCGCGTGCACCTCGCCGTGGAGAACGCCACCCGTCCTGGGTTGCTCCCGACGCCGCCGCCGAAGCCGGAGGACGCGATCGTGCTGGCGGCGGCCGTAGTCGTCTCGCCGGAGACGAAGCCGCCCTCCTCCAGCACCAAGCAGGCCACCAGGCCCGGCCGCGCCGACGCCGCGGGGAGGTGGGACGCGAACAAGATCGGATCGCCGGGAACTCCAAGCCCGTTGCAGTCAGAGTGGTTCAGTTCGCGCTCGCCGACCAGCAGCAGTTCGTCACGCGACAGGTGGGACAGCAGAAGAGGTGCCGCAGCAGCGCGGCCGCCATGGGCGCCGTCGCCGTCGCCGTCGTCGGACAACAACCGCAGCAGCAAACGCCGCTCACCCGCTCGGCGTCGGCATCCGACGAGCGTTGGGACTCGCACAAGAAGCCTCGGGCTGCGCAAGGCGGCACGGGATTGGGAAGCGAGGAGGATGACGACGACAAGCTGACGATGGTGGTGCCGCACGCCGGAGCGGGCTTCTTTAAACGCGCCGGAGCCGTGCATGCTTCCGATTCCGGCGTTCGCGTCCGTGCGTGCAAGCTGAGCTAGACGAAGATCAGAGGAGGAACGGCGGCTGCCTGCTTGGCGCCGTCGTGCTCGTGTGTGTAGTTCAGGCCGTGGGTGCCCCGTGTAAGAGAGAAATGGTGTGCGTCACGTGTGTATTGTAAGGCCGCAGGCCAACTAGAAATGTCGATGTCGTGGTGCGTGCCTAGTTAAGCCGCGCCGGGTGGACGGTGGGTTCGACATCGATTACTAAACAAGACTCTAACATTGTGAATTTGTGTACAAATTTTGTTGTGTAGATGAAAGAAATATAATAATTTCGTTGTAGTAGATAAAAGAAACATAATGGTTTTCCTCCTCTGTATTATACAGTAAGTGTGAATTACCAAGTCATTACTAGTTTGATGTGAGTAGATGGAACGAGGATTACACGAACAGTTCTCCGAGCGCCGCCGTCCTCCATTGTCGCCGGCTCATCTCCCAGCTTCGCCGCACTCGTAACCTTGCCGGAGAGCATCTAAGTGTGCCCCTCCTGCTCTTACTCAATCCCCTTTTCCTCCTCCCTCACTCGTCACACCTCGCCGTGCAGCGCCGCCGCTGTCCGCGTGCACTCGCCGCAGCCGCCTCTGAGCCGCATTACCACAACGACCGCCCCTCCGTGAAGCCCGGGCGCGCCTCCCCGGCAACAAGCGAACGAGCGTTCCGCGCGCGCATGCGCGTCTCCACGCTGCGGCGCTGCCGCACGCCGTCGCGGACGTCGCCAGCCTCACTCGAACGTCCTCCGCGCGGTCCAAGGGCATGGTGAGAACCCCCACACCTTCCTTTCCCTCTCCCATGCTCCCAGCATCCGATATCAGCTTTATTAACAAAATATGACTCCACTCTACTATAGGACAACTCCGCTAGAAAAACTTCAGGCTTGAGATGCCCTATTATATAGGGTTGGAGCAATTTTTTAAAAGTATTTGGCTACAAGGTTGTGTCCATCTCTAAAAGATGGTTTTGAGGATAATTATAATTCTCAAAAAATAAAATAATCTATTTTAAAAAATCCCTCAATTGTACGTGCGCGTGCCAGTACATACATGGAGAAGGATCAGACTGATTTGTTCCATCTCGAAACGCACGAGCATTCAATAGTCAATCTATGTGTGCAGCGGGTCTGTCTACTGGTCTACTAAACCCACCAGTAAAAAAAATAGCTGCGTTTGCGACAACCCGTGTGTTTCGCTTGAAGTGAACGAAATCACTTCGCTTGCTGGATTTGGTGTGGCACCCGTAAAACACCCACAACGTCCCGCATATGTCTGACACGCCTGCAAACTTCACGAATTTTTAGTTTTAAGGTCTAATTTTTAACGCGAGATCCATATATTGATTTAGCTTTGATAATTTACACAAAGGACGTACTGTTTTATCAGGTCCTGCAAAAAGAAATTAGTTAAATTCGCTAAACTTTTAAGATTGTATAATGGTAAATTTGCTCATGGACATTCTTCAGTGCTGATGTTACCTCTCAAGTTTGGTTTTGCCCGTGGACTATAATTCATAATTGAAATGTCGCATCCCATCTGCTGGGCCTTCTTCATATTTGCTATGGGCCGTAAAACTTATCCGTTTCCGTTTTGCTCTGCACAACTTTTCGGTGTTTACACATAAGCACTCATATTCTACAAAAAAAGTTAGCACTCCTATTCAAAAGTCAAAGGTTCAGCAAACCGTTCAATCATTTTGAAACCGCAGCAGTGAAGTAGTACATACCCTCTTCGTTTTGAAATATTTGATGTTATTGACCTTAAACGTCGTATTTGATCAGTTGACTTATTTAAAAAAATTGTTCAAATGAACAAAATTACAAGTCATCTCTCAAGTATTTCTAGTAAAAAAATAATTCATAACATAATATCGTATATTTTCTATAATATTTTAGTAAGACAAATAGTTAAGAATAATGTTAAAAATCAATAGTAACATATATTTCAAAATAAGCCGAGTGCTTGCAATTGGCTCGAAACCAGAATTATGAGGCTCGATGGATGTACCAGATCACAATTGTTAAATACAAAAATCATGGAAAATCATAATTAAAATTTGTAATTGGCTGAGCAAAATCTGATTGAAATTTGCACCTTTGATTGAAGTTCATCATCACAACCGATGGAAGAAACACAAAACATATCAGACTA
>LFJQ01000519.1:0-24478 GCA_001182835.1 Oropetium thomaeum
GTCACAGGGAACGTTGTGATTCGCCATGCTGAATCTTGTGTGGCTAGTAGCATGGTGCCACTAGGCAAGGCTCATGTTTTTTCTTAAGATTTTGAGAGTCGGAGTCTGTACCCCGTTTAATGCTTTCCCTATATCTTGCGTTTTCAAAACTTTCATTCGTACTCTGATGATGTAAGACTTAATTTTAATTTATGAAACTATGTTGTATCAAATTCTCTCATCCTGTAAAAGATTGTTGTTTATTCTACCTGTGTTATATCATGTGTATGCTCGATTCGCTGAGCATTACCCAACTGGATCCTAATGAGACGATCCGTCCCGGATATCTGGGGCGGGTCTGTCGCAAGCTCCCCCTATATCCAAGCATCCGTGGGGTGCAAATAAGCAACAAGAGTGTGGTGAACAGGATATCCGTGATACTTATGACATGAAAACCAAACAAATGTGTATAAAAGCTGAAAACAAACACACACAATCATATAGCTTTTAAAAGAGACAGTATTTTGTTGGATGTAGAAGCTCTTATCTGTTTCTATGATTAAATTCATGTAGCAACCATTGGATTTGTATAGGCGTTGATGTCGGGCAGGGCATGGCGTGGGTCTATGATTCAATAGATAAAGATAAGAATACATACAAAGACTTCATAGGCATTGTCAAGACGTTACATATCGACCATCCACGTTATCTTATATATAAATGTTCAGTTATGCTTTTGAGAATAACAGAATGGAAGTACTAAAGTAAGTTACACTTACAGGTAATTTTGTTTTGAGAAAGAGGTTAAACTTCCTTTCCGGATGATGCCTCCTTTTGAGTTCGTTAACATAGTGTCTGTACGCTCTTTTGGAATGTAGATAACAATGCATCCGTTGCATTGTGACGTAATATCATAGCGCCACTATTTCATCATTAATAGTGATAAAAACAATTTACTGTCACATTATCTTATTATGGTAACAATTTTATAGTGACTATATTTTTGACCCTCACGACAATATTGATAATTTATGATAAAACATCACATCGTCACTCAGTTTCATAATAGGAGCATGTTATCACTATTCTATATTTACCTAGTGATGAATATAGTGATGCTTCGTCAGTAATTAGAAAAAAAAATTCAGAATGAGTAACATTATATCTGACCGATCGGACACTGCGAATGCGCAGAGCTCATCAAGACGCATCCATTTCACTATTAATATGCGTGATTCGGACATCGAATGAGTAAAATTAAATCTGGACTGTTGAATTTAACCTAAAACTAACCCTACTCTAATTCATCACCGTTGGGCTGCCTCTTCCTTTCTTTACCTGCGCGGCCTCCTTTTTCTCCCTCACGCAGCCGCCTCCCCCTGCCGCTTGTCCTACAATCCATAGCTGTAGGAACCGACGGGGCAAGACAGAGAGAAGAAAGCTCTGGTGAAAAAAGAAAAAAAACCGGAGCACCGCCTTGGCGAGCTCGCCGCCGGGAGCCCCTGCCGTCGCCTCCCGCCGTAGCACTTGCCGAGCGCGGCGCCTTGAGCCACTGTCATCGCCGTCCGCCAGAGCACCGCCTTATAGAATCGCGGAGCCGGGAGCGGCTGCCGTCTAAGTATTCCGCTGTCGATCTCATTCCGGGCCAATCCATTCGAGCTTCACGCCCTGCCGCGGAGTCTATCTCTGGTCAGATTATGCCGCGTCCATTTGCAGCTGCGTTTAACTCGTGCTTAATTGCTTAATAATTTTTTTACTCTTTGTTGTGTCCTGATGCAGTAATGCCGATGCAACTGGTTCCAAGCTAGCGATGGATTATCCAGCAAGCTCCAAACCAAGCGCCCAGATTTTGCATATGTAAATGAAGGTAGTCGGCGGCTCCATATTTATTTAATACTAATCCATCTCATGTCTTTGGAAATTTACCTAAAATTTGTGACAACTCTAACAGTTCTGGAATTGAATGCGAAATTTATGTGGTGGTGGCCCATCCCGGTGGAAGACTATCGAAATTGCCCGTTCATCAACAAGATGCTCTCCATAGATGAGCTCTTCATAGATGATATCGTGCTGATGAAGATCAATAAAGTAAGCCTTCTCTGGTATGCTTGGAAGTTAAAAGGGTTGTTTCGAGTAGAGTATGGAATGGACTGTATAGTACTGGACTACCTAATTTCTTATCGAACTCATCGCATCATTAACTTGTCTGGTATGTGAAGAACTTCACTCGTAATTGTCAATCCACTTGAATACATGCAGCAGCTTTTTTATTAATAACTCTGAGAATCTCGTGTCACCCAGAAATATTAGAATTATTAGTCCAAAATTCCCGTAACTAATAAAATGTTTTATTTTTTTATGCAGTATCAGCTAATACATAGTTACAGCTTGGTCAATCAAGATACCAAGAACTTGAGCTTCTCATATCATTGTAGCTTGGGCGTGATCAGTCATGTGGAACCTGCAGTAAAATTTGAGCTGACATGAAGTAGTCTCATCCCATTGTTGTAATCAGTAGCTAGAATTACGGAGTATGAAATTCATTTTGATATAGTTCCCAGTCTGCTTAGTGCTGTCATTTTCATTTGTACGTATCAAAGGCATATGTAAAGCGGTTTGATGATATGTAAACAGTTTGATTGATATTTTTTTGTTTCCAGTGTTTACTATTTGCGACGGGCTATTTGTAAGTTGACTGGTAGTCACGTTCTAAATTTTAACAATTGTGTCTGTCACAGAAAACAGTTTTTACGTGACATCATTTTATTACACAAGTAAAGTAAATATTATTTGTAATGACACAATCATCACAAACTGATAGATAGAATTTGTTGTCACAATTTCATACTAAACATTGGTGAATAAATTTATCACTAACACTACTACAAAACTGGTTTATACCAGCACCCCCCCATCCACAGTACAAGCGGTTCTAGTATGTGTACCGCTTGTAGAGTGGATTGGGTTGAGAACCGCTGCCATAAATGCATCTCTACCAGCGGTTCTCATAAGCAACCGATTGTATAAATGGATGACATTTATACAAGCGGTTCTCTTAGCGAACCGCTTGTAAATAAGAGATTTATACAAGCGGTTCTCTTAGCGAACCGCTTGTAAATAAGAGATTTATACAAGCGGTTCTCTTAGGCCGCTTGTATAAATGGATGACCTTTATACAAGCGGTTCGCTTAGGGAACCGCTTGTAAATAATAGATTTATACAAGCGGTTTCTTAGGGAACCGCTTGTATACATTTATACAAGCGGTTCTTAAACCGCTTGTAAATAACAGATTTATACAAGCGGTTTATTAAGACAACCGCTTGTATAAATGCCAACTGTATAATTGCCTCTCTCTGCTGCTCCCCCTGACCACGAGCTGCTCGAACAGAGCAGTCGGCGGCGGCCGGGAAGAAAGACCAAAAATAGGGAGGAGAGGTGTTGTTTACAAATCTTTTTCAGATTTGGCTCCGTAAGTTAATTCTTTACCATCCATTTCATTCTTTGCTATGATTAAAATGTAAGTTATGGCTTCAATTTCTTGATTTCACGAGACCTAGGGTTTGCTAAGTTTCTGAGTATTTGTTTTGTATTGGTCGTAATTTGTGATCTTTTTCTTCAGTAACATTCTAGGATGGACCGAATATGGATGTACAATGCGCCTAGGCCTTCTCCAGAGTATTTGCAAGAGGTTGCTTCATTTGTTCAAGTTGCCAAGAAACACGCAAAGAGGAAAAAAGAAAATGAGATGTTCTGTCCATTGTTGATTGTGCCAACGAATAGGTTGGTCAGATGCTTCAGTAATCCAGTCACACTTGGTCAAGAGAGGATTTACAAAGGATTACTTCATATGGACAAAACATGGGGAGATAGATACGCAAGAAAGAGATGATGAGATTAATACCAATTTTGAGGGAGGAGATGGAAGCAACACCAATCATGCTGGTATGGATTCTAGCTGTGATAATCGAGATGATGATGATGATGATGATGATGTTCTATTTGACATGGAGGATTTGTTGCGACATGTTGAGCCACAGGTCCTAACAGCTATGGGGTAGAGAGAGGTCTAGATAATATGGAAATGTTGGAGAAGGCATTGAATGATCTTTTATACGATGAATCAAAGGGTTGTGATAAAGAGTTTACAACTTTGCGTGGTGTCTGGAACTTTTAAAGTTGAAGGCAATCAATGGGTGGTCTGACAGCAGTTTTACAGGGCTTTTGGGTCTCCTTGCAAGAATGCTTTCAAAGCCTAACAAACTTCCCACAAACACTTATAGAGCAAAGAAGCTTATATGCCCATTATCGTTGAGTGTCCAAAAAATACATGCATGCCCGAACCATTGTATTCTATATCGCAAGGAGTATGAATTGGAGAAAAAATGTCCAGTATGTGTGTCAGTCGTACAAAAAGAGTTACAACCATGTCTACATTAGCAAAATGAAGAAGACAGTTGAGAAAAAGGAGGAACACCACTGCTATTGGCCCTGAGAGTGATGATGACACATGCGAAGAGACCGATGGAAAGAGAAGGTCCCTGCATTGGTGATGTGGTACCTTCCAGTGATTGATCACTTGAGGCGTCTATTCTCAAACCCAAGGGATGCTGAGTTGATGCGGTGGCATTCTGAAAAACGCAGGAAAGTGTTGGAAAGCTTCGACATCCAGCAGATGCACTCAGTGGAAAGAATTTGATATTAAGTATCCAGAATTTGGTGAGGAAATTCGAAATATAAGGTTTGCATTAAGTACTGATGGAATGAATCCATTCGGTGAAAATAGGACCATACACAGCCCTGGCCTGTTATCCTAACCATGTACAACCTTCCAACATGGTTGTCTCACAAACGAAAGTACCTTATGCTATCTATTCTTATCCAAGGCCCAAAACAAGCCGGCATCGATATTGATTTTTCCTAGAACCTTTGATGGAAGATATGGCAAAATTGTGGAATGAGGGGGTCCGAATGTGGGATGAGTACCAGCGAGAAACTTCACTCTAAGAGCCATTATATTTGTGACCATCCATGATTATCCTGGTCTCTTTACGATATCTGGACAAACTAAAGGGAAGCAAGGATGTGTAGTATGCGTTGATGGAACTGCATATATCTACCTCCCCTCATCCAGAAAGTTAGTGTATCTAAGACATCGACGATCTTAAAGAAAAGATCACAATACCGGCAAGATGCAAAATCATTTTGACAATACTATCGAGAAAGATATACAGCTCCAAAACATTACAATGGGAAACTTGTGTTTGAAATAGTTAAGAGATCAATGTTGTACTTGGGAAGGGAAGATCAAGGGAGTAAAGAGAAAGAAAACCGGCATCTTCAATCGGCATGGCATTCAAGAAACAATCAATTTTTTTAAATACCTCCCTTACTGGAAGGACTTGGAGGTTTGCCATAGCATGATTTGATGCACGTTACAAAAAATGTGTTGATAGTATCATTGGAACCTTGCTCGACATGCCAAGAAAGACAAAGGACGGGCTAAAAGCACGGAGGGACTTACAACATTTAAATATGAGGCCCAGAGCTTCACCCTGAAAATAAACCCAATGGGAAGCATTACCTGCCCCAGCTAGCTATACCCTAACAGTTGATGAGAAAAGGGCACTTTGCAAGTGCTTACGTGGTGTCAGAGTGCCGACGGGTTTTTCTTCCAACATTAGGAAATTAGTCTCTGTAAATGAGTTATGTCTCTTCGGGTATAATTCTCATGACTGCCATATGATGATGACTGTCTTCCCTCCCAATTGCAATTAGGGCCATAAAGCCGTGCATATGAAAGTTGTTATCACACGGTTTGTGCTACTTCTTCAATGCAATTTCAAAGAAAGTGATTGATCTTGAAGAAATGGATGATCTGAAAACATACATTATTGAGACTATGTGTATGCTTGAGATGTGCTTCCCTCCGTCCTTTTTTGACATGCAAGTACACCTCATGATCCATCTCGTGGATCAAATAAAGACACTAGGACCCCTATACTTGCACCATATGTTTTCCATATGAGCGATACTTATCAATTTTGAAAGGCTACGTGCGGAATCGTGCACACCCTGAGGGTTCAATTGTGGAGGGATACACAACAGAAGAAGTGGTTGAGTGTTGTGCAGATTACATTAAAGATGGAAAAAGGATAGGTTTGCCTATACCGCTACATGAGGGTAAGTTAGCTGGAAGAGGGAGAATGGGTCAGAAAATATTTATTGATGAGGACTATAGATCTGTAAGCAAGGCACATTTTAGTGTACTTCAACAGCTTGCTATCGTTGAGCCATACATCGAGGAACATCTCATGAGCTTCGAAAGCAATATCATGACCAACCTTATGCTTTGATCATGAAAGAGCATAGGCGTTGTTTCGCAACATGGTTCATGGATAAACACATACCACATGGAGAGACAATAGAGGAGAAAACAATAAAGATGTTGGCTTGTGGTCCATCAACTTTAGTTACTTCTTGGCAAGCATATGACATTAATGGATACACTTTTTACACTAAAGGTAAAGATACGAAGAGTGTTGCCCAAAACAGTGGCATTCGGATAGAAGCATTTGACCCACTTGGGCAAAAGAGCACATACTATGGTTTCATAGAGGATATTTGGGAACTTGATTACGGAGAAAGAATGCAGATACCCATCTTTCGATGTCAATGGGTCAAACACCCAAACGGCATGTACGTGGATAACTACGGGCTCACACTTGTGACCTACGTAATGTAGGCCACAAAGAAGACCCATGGGTACTCGCTGATCGTGTTGCACAAGTTTTCTATGTAGTTGATCCTGCAAATGAGAAACAGCACATAGTTGTTTCTGGTAAACAAAGAATTATTGGAGTTGAGAATGTGGGTGATAATGATGAGGATTACAATCAATATGATGAGATGATGCTATTTACCAATCCAAAAAATATCAGGAACATAGAGAGAACCATCGATAAGACTCTGATGCCCTACATGCGAAGAGATGGCAACGGAAAAACTGTTTGAGGCCATACCACATATGCTATTTCCTGTTTTTAATGGAGTCCTGGAGTCCTATATGGCTATATATTGAACCAAATTTATATGTAACCAAGTTTTGAAAATGACTTATATTCAGTCATAGACTTCTGTATCTTAACCTTTTTTCTCAGATTTATTTGCGGTTATCTACTTTATTCCTTTGGCATACATATGTATTTCTGCAACGAATGACTTGTGGACTTGTATATCTGCATAATTGATAAGTAGAATTGAAAGTGGCCTAGAGGGGGGGGGGGGGTGAATAGGCCAACTTAAAATATCCTGCAAATAAAGTCTCGAAATTTGTTAAATCACCGGACCCTCCGATGACACCTTCTCTGGAACGGTTCTTTTGCTGGGGAAAAAGCCCATCGGACCGTCCGGTACCAGACCGGACTGTCCGATGACACCCTCTCTGGAATCCCTTTTTAAAGGCCACCGGACACTCCGGTCCGAGGCCGGACCGTCCGATGAGCACCTCTCTGGACTGAAATAAACTGAGCATAGATTTATACGAGCGGCAGGTTAAGAGAACCGCTTGTAGAAATGATTTATACAAGCGGCAGGTTAAGAGAACCGCTTGTAGAAATTATTTATACAAGCGGCACGTTAAGAGAACCGCTTGTAGAATAATATATACAAGCGGCAGGTTAAAGAGAACCGCTTGTGGAAATGATTTATACAAGCGGCGTGTTAAGAGAACCGCTTGTAGAAATGATTTATACAAGCGGCAGGTTAAGAGAGCCGCTTGTAGAAATGATTTATAACAAGCGTCAGGTTAAGAGAGCCGCTTGTAGAAAAGATTTATACAAGCGGCGTGTTAAGAGAACCGCTTGTAGAAATGGTTTATACAAGCGGCATGTTAAGAGAACCGCTAGGAGAAATATAGCTTCGTATTTTCTTTCCCTCCGTCCCCAAACCCTAAAGGCGCGCCACCACAAATTTTCCTTCGCGCCGGTCCTCTCCCGGGCGCACGGCCAACAGCGGTGGGCGAGGCGGTCCTCTCTCGTGCCAGCGGCCATCTCCACGGCAGCAGCCATTTCCCCGGCCAGCTCCCGGCCGCGCGGCCATCTCCCGGGCCGCGGCCATCTCCAGGGCAGCGGTCCTCTCCCGGGCGCACGGCCAACAGCGGCGAGCGAGGCGGCCCTCTCCCGGGCCAGCGGCCATCTCCACGGCAGCAGCCATCTCCCGGGGCGCGGCCATCTCCCGGGCGCGTGGCCATCTCCACGGCAGCGGCAGGCTCTACATTGCGCCCATCTCTAGTGCTGCAAAGGTCTGCTTCATCCTCAATCCTCATGTCCTAATCCCAAATCAGAAGCTTCTGAACTTCATTTGACTACAAGATTTCCTGTTTACAGTGTTGCAGCAATTGTAGTGCTTGTCAAATTAATCTCTTTTTTTTTATTTTATTGGACCTTCGTATGATAGCATTACAGAATGGCCTTGCTTCATTTGTGTTATCAAAGTCCTTGACAAGAGAATTCTGCAGTACTTATGTTAGACCTTTGTGTGACAGGTTTGCAGACACTCGCAATGGGTGGGAGTAAACTTGCAAGATGTGCCTGCGGGCAAATAATGATGTACCCAGACTTGAATGGAACTCAGACCACGGCGACGATGGCAGTGGCACTGAGACCTCATATCAAACTCCCAGCGATCCTTCACCAGTCCCTGATAGGCGCCGGAAACGATCACGATGCCCAGACCCTGATTATGTTCCCAATGAACAGGTAAAATATGGGCATTGGATGATAAGCTGAAAATATGTTGTGAATATAACTTTTGCTTGAGAATTAAATTATTCCACTTGATGAACAGATTGGTGGTCAAGAGGTGTCATCTGTGCCATCACAGGAGGAGCCCTGCACTGTGCCACAACCTTCTACCCCCTCTGGGAGTCAGCTAAAGCGAAAAAGGGGTGAGCGAGGTAGAAGCCAGATGCCACAAGGTATTTACTACATAACAGAAATCAGTGCCACAGGGGTTCCTCTTCGACCCGCCGAGGCATGTAGAAAGTATCGTCAGGCATGTGGATTTCTTGTTCGGGACAACATCCCGATCACCATTAAAGATTGGCTGTTGGTTGATGTGGAGGATCAGGATAAATTATGGAGAAAGTTGACAGAAAAAATCAAGTTTCCAAAAGGCACGGAGGCCCTGGTAAAGAAAAGTGCATTGTCCTCTATGGCCATCATGTTTCGTGGCTGGAAAACTCAAATGAATACTAAATATGTAAAGAAGAACTTGGTTCCTACGAAGATGGGAAAAATTACAAAAGACCAATGGGAAGAATTTGTTCGGCAGAAGACCACACCAGAGGCCCTAGCTTTGAGTGAAATTAACTCTGCGATGGCAAGAAGAACTTATATCCCCATCACCTTGGTTCTGGTGGATATGTTACCAAACTTGCAGAATGGGAGAAGAAAAGAGTGGAGGATGCTAAGGCAGGGAAGCATGACCCACTTGAAGGCTATGATGAACGAACTAGGAACTGGATCACTGCCCGATCAGATGTACCGAGGACGGACAGATTGTGTACAAACAGCCACAAGCAGCAGAAGTGGGCAAGAAAATAGTGCAGATAGCTGCACAACAAAAGCTTGGGTTGTTCAAGCCCGATAGGGAGAAAGATCAGCTTACTGCTGCCTTGGGCAACCCAGAACACCCTGGACGTGTTCGAGCCGTCTCTTCAAAAATGACCTGGAAAGAGGGGTTTCCACATGATGCAGCTACCTACAAAAAACGTGATAGGTATAAGAAGAGCCTTGAAGAGACTATTAAGGAGCAGGTCAATGCAACCTTGAAGACGAGTTTGATGGAGTTCATGCAAGAGCAACAAAAATACCTTCAAGAACAGCAGGCTAACGGTAGCAGCATGCCAACCCCTGGATTCATCCTTACTATGCCAAATGAGAATCAAGCAGTGGGAATCATGCCAACACCAAGCTTGGTCGTCCCAAGTAGCGTGGCCTCCAAGCCAGCCCAGGAGTATCCTGTTGATGCTATTGTGAAGAGCACACCTTGTCACCTTCATGTCCCTATTGGCAGAGCATCAAACAGGACAATTGCAGTTGCCACAGGTTTGGCGATTCCGGGTCGCATCTTCCACGGTAGTACGATACCGAATGATTATGCTAGGGTACAAGTTACCATGATCATTGACAAGGACTACCTCAATTACAAACTGGACCACATCACACCTGAGGGAATCTCACAACTAGGATAGGCAGTGAATGAATTCATCCTTTGGTATCGGCGTGATATTGTTTTGTGTGATATGTTGCCTCCTCCCAATGATGAGCAAGCACTTTTACCCACACCACCTCCTCCTAAGGGCCAAGCAAATTTTACTGAAGCACCTTCTCCCAAGTCCGCAGCAGATTTTATTGAAGCACCTTCTTCCAAGGCCCAAGTAGAGTCTCCCTCTACCAAGGACCAAACGTATTCAGCTGCACCACCTTCTCCCAAGGCCCAGGAAGATCCACCTTCTACCCAAAACCAAGCCGCTGCACCCCTGCCACCTCCAAAAGAGCAAATAGTTTCTGCTCCACAACCACCTCCCAAGACACAAGAACCGTCGTCCGGCCCTAGACAAGTCCACCCTCAAATTGGCTCCTACAAAAAGACTTCTCATGATAAGGAACCACTGCTATCTCATGATAAGGATCAGACGCAGAAAGGTACAATGTTAGATACTTGGGAAGAAGATGGCAAAGTCTATACTCGAGAGGAAGTATTTTTGCCAAAAAACAGCCCGATATGGCGTAAGGTGGATGTTTCCAGAATATTTTGTCAATGGCAAGCCATTCTTGACCTCAGTACAACTGAGTCAAGTACACTACACGCTGCGGAGATTACATGATTGGTACATGCATGCAAGTGCTTTGGGGATCACTCACGTCCTGTTTCATGTTCCAGATAGGGCATTTTGGAGCGGAAACAACATGCTTTCTTTTAGTTTTGAGGACTTGTTCCTTATGTACCGCAAACAAAGACTTGATATCAATCTCATGGTCATCTGGTGCCTGTAAGGAAAATATTACACCCCATGTTACATGTTCGTAATGTATAATATAAAACATGTGATACTAATGGCTAGCAATTTAATGTGCAGGATGCAATACATGGATGGCAGCAAAGGTAACTTGAAGACGAAGACTGGGATTTTAGATCCAACACGGATTTGTCAGGCTAACTTTGCTGTATAGTTTGATAAGGAATCAAGCCAATACAAGGGGATGACACAAAAGAAGTTTGATGAAGCAAAGAAGACAGCGCGTCGAAAAAAAATGAAAGAAGTGGCGACCTACATTGGACATGCCATGCATAAATTTGTGCAAGATGGCAAGGAAACAGTATGTGCTCCATATGCTTTTGAGTAAGTTCCATTACAGATCCAATTTTTTTTTCCTAATACCAAGTTCTATAGTAAACTAACACCCTTTTTCTTGTATGTAGTGACCACTATATTTGTATTGTTTATAGAACCAAAAACAGCCAAAGGATTGGTCTTAGACTCACTTGACTACCCCAGGGCGCAATATCAAGAATTCATTACAATTCTTCAAAAGTAAGAGTATTCTGAACATACATGTGAACAGCTCTTACATTATTCATAGATTGGTGATTTCATATATATTTTTTGTTCCATTCATAGTGCGTACAGGTTATACAATTCACTTGGTGGGATCCGTCCTGTTGGCGAGGCTAAATTATCTATACAATCCTTTCCGGTAGCAAACACAACCATTTATATATATAATAATTATAATAATTTCAATATTTATAGCTAATTTAGTTGCTATTTTTCAGTGTCAGAAGCAATCTATGGGCAGTGTTTATTGTGGGTATTATGTGTGCGAGTTCCTTAGGGTCGCTGCTCGTGAGGATGTAAGTTATCCTATATACGTCTCATATTATTATATTTGATTATTGTTATTTGTCCCTAATATGGTCACTCCTTTCTAATGTTTTCAATTACAGTTTCCTAATGTTGACAAGGAATGGCCTGTTGGAAGGGATATGGAACACAATGGCATTGAGAGAATAAGAAATGATATGTGTCGGTTCATCCGTAGCGAAGTCATCCATATGGAGGGCCAATTCTTTCAAAAGGAAAACAATTCACTGCTGGATTTTCCCCAACTTCATCACTATGAGAGGTATAGGGAGATATAAGTTCTTTTACTTTGCTTTATGTGTGGTTGATGTAGTGGTTAACTGAGATACATATGTATATGACGATGGGTGTTGAACTACTTTGCAATGATTAAGTTTCCGAAGTATTTGAATGTTGATATATTGATGAATCAGTTTGGCATTGGTATATTGATTCATGTGTGTGTCCATTTGGATTACTGACGATGATTTAAATGGCCTGTATGAGTGAGCTGCTGGTATGACATTTCTACACTCGTCAAAACGAAATTATGCAATCGGCTCTTGTAAGCATGCCGCTTGTAAAATATATTTATACAAGCGGTTCACTTAAAGTACCGCTTGTATAAATACATTTATACAAGCGGCTCACTTAAAGTACCGCTTGTAAAAATGTATTTATACAAGCGGTTCACTTAAACTACCGCTTGTAGAAATGTATTTATACAAGCGGTTCACCTTAAAGTACCGCTTGTAAAAAACAGATTTATACAAGCGGTTGTCTTAAGTGTACCGCGGGTATAAATAGATTTGTACAAGCGGGCTATATATCCGCTTGTACAAATGACTTATTTGTACAAGCGGTTTCTTACCAGCGGTTCTGGAAACCGCTTCTACAGATCCTTTAGGTCCGCTTGCAGACATGCGTTTTGTAGTAGTGTAAAAGTATGAAAAAGTGAGGAATATAGTGTCACTAATTTACCTCAAACTGTCACTAAAATATAGTATATCAATGAGTAGTTTATTTGTCAAAAAAGTAAAAGTACTTGTGAAGAAATAAATTTCATCACAAGTTTTTCGTGACGCTAATATTAATGATGATGACATGTAATTCGTTACAAGGTGTTAATAGTGATAAGACAAATTTCATTATCATTGAAAGGCTGATTTTTTGTAGTGAATTTAGATGTTTTTAGACTTAGAAGGGTGTTTTGTACGTCCAACAGCTTTCAATACATAACCTCTAAGCCTGGTGATGCTGCCGGTTTGTCCTGCAGCTAGAATTCAATTTTGCATTTTGACACTTTGTGCTTCTTTGCTCCATATGGCACGCAGAGTCCCTGGAGTATCTTACTAACATGCATGCACCTTTGGTTAACTTAACTTATATGCATGCTTTCTAATAGATTAACATTATTTTTTGCCAGCAACTTTGCCCTTTTGTTTTTGTTCTTTCGAGTAGACAGTCATTGGTCAACAATGTTTTCATATAGATATAGACAAAGAATATCAATAGTCATGGCGACAGACCGAACTATGTGTGCATTCTATTAAATGTAAGTAGTGTCTCCCATCACAAATAATTCATACGGCGCGTGCATGGGTTCTTCCTCCGCTACACTTTTTTTTTGCCTCGGTCCTATCAACGTGAATATGACAGGTCATACTCCATCCATCGATTCACAGTTGTTTCTCCAATTTTTTTGACTTAGATTCGATCAACCTGAATGGCAAAGTCATACTCCATTCAATTCACAACAAACATCATTTTTCATATGTTTTGCTCAAACATTAGCAAATAATATTGAAGTTGTTAGCTTTAAAATATGAAAATCATATAGCTAGATTTGTTCAAACATTACAACTTGAGTCACAAATAATTTTTAAGTTGTTAGTTTTAGAATATGAAATCATATAATTAGTTACGTATTCAAAAATACTTTAAGACAAATACATATCTACCAATTTCCTATACTAGTTTTATTTAAAATTGAAATTGAAGTTATGTTTTAAAGGCTATGTCATTGTACAAGAACTCTATTTGCTTCATCCATAAGAATGAGTCACCTAGATAACGACAAGAGTCCATCACATCCTATTTGCTTTGCATGTATCAAGTACAAAATGGCCCTTCGTCCTTACCAAGGCATAATTTTCTGTTACACTCAGACTATACATAGAAGTCAGGACACACGTTCGCTTAAAATTGCCCCGTCCAGTTTTTACTGCATAGCTCCAGAGGTATGAGGCAGCTATGGTGGATACAGATGCTATTCTAGTTTTTTTTTCTGAAATAATATTAATTTAATTATTAATTTCAAAAATAGGGGTCGATTTGAAAATATTGCAAAAATAGAAGCCTGTCGGCAGCCGGAGGACCGACAATGAGCCTGTCGGTCACCAGAAAACCGATATCTCTTATCGATTTTGCGACGCCCGACTACCTGTCACGTACGATGCCACATGGGCTATCGGGTGCCACATGGGCTATCGGGTGGGCAAAGGCCTGTCGGTAACTGGATTACCGACAGGCCACAGCAGGCCTGGCCCAGTCGGTCCCGGGCGGACCCGACTTCTGTCGCCTATCGGTCACCCGGAAACCGACTAGGTTAAATAGTCGGTTTCCGGGTGACCGATAGGTCCCCCTATTTGGCCGCTCTCCTCTCCATTTGCGTCGCGCCCGACCGACAGAGAGAGAGAGAGAGAGACAGAGCGAGCGCCGCGCGCGAGAGGAAGAGAGGCGAGCGGCGGCGCGCGAGGCGAGCGGCAGGCGCGCGGGGAGCCGGGCGGCAGGCGCGCGAGGCGAGCGGCAGGCGCGCGGGGAGGCGGGCGGCAGGCGGGCCGGGCGCGCGGGGGAGCCGGGAGGAGGAGGACCGGAAGAAGAAGAAGAAGAAGAAGAGAAGAAGAAGAAGAAGAAGAAGAAGAAGAAGAAGAAGAGGAGGAGGAAGAAGAAGAAGGGAGGAGGAGGAGGAGGAGGTATAATATTTTTTTAGATTTAATAGAACAATAGTTTATGTACATTATAAATTTAGTTTTGTAATGAATATTTAGATCGAGGAAGAAGAACAAGAGGGAGAAGAACAAGAGACAGAGGAAGAACGAGAAGAATAAGAAGTAAGTATAATATTTTTTTTAGATTTAGTAGAATAATAGTTTATGTACATTATAAGTTTAGTTTTGTAATGAGTATTTAGATAGTAATTTTATTTATATGAGTATCTTATAAATTCATAAAATTTATATTATATACGTATAATATATATAAAGCATACGAAAAAAAATTCGATGTTGGTATAATTATAATAAAATTAAATAGTAAATAAAGGGCAGCTAAAAATATTTTTGTTGTCAGGATGTCCAGTGTTGTCAGATTCAGAATATTTTATGGGGAAGGAGAAATTAGACACTGTGAATATGGTATAGATTTGAATGAATTTTCATATGTGGATGGGTGGTTTAATGGACCTTGTGAGGTGCCTAGAGTGGAAGTGTGGAAATGGTTGCAGAACTCTTGAATATCCCATTACATGATCGGTTAGTGGTGAAAGTTTTAATTCCTAAGATATACGAAGGGGTATACAAATGGGAGCTTTTTGAGATAAAAAACACAACAAGTTGGCGGAAGTTCGTGTATATGGGTATCCAGAAAAAGTTTGATCACGTGCTGCTTGTTCAACATGAATCAAGGAGCACATCGGAAGGGCATGAGGAAGTAGGTGAAAGTTATGTCCATGTTTCAAATAATTTAGCATCGGTGAGAGCACGGAGCAAAATATTGAAGTTGAGAATAATAGTACCAGAGAACAGATTAATCAGACGCAAGATGAGGTAGGAGGAGGCCGGATGGAAATGATGGTTGCTGATTGTGGAGAAGAGAATGAGGTTATTGTAGATGAGATGCAGAGGGATGATGATGAGTATGAAGATTTTGTTGAGACACGGGGCGGGTGGAAGGAGGGTGATGAAGAGCCAGAGGACTGGACTGATATGGACAACATGTCATGTGATGATGGTCACAAATCAGGCTGGGAATATGATGCTATAGAAGTGAGGCAGGGGCAGATGTTTCGTGATAAGGGAGATTTGCAAATGGCGGTGAAGCGGTGGGCGTATTCTGAGAAGAAGCAGTTCAGGGTGATAATTTCAAACACAACAACATATGATGTAAAGTGCATTGCTCCAGACTGCACGTGGCGAGTTCAATGGGTATCTACCAAAGAAAGAGACATCATTTGTTGTCTCTATCGTGGTGCCTCACTCGTGTATGTTAAGAAATACTCTTCTGAAACATAGAAATATGACAGCAAAATTTGTTGCTGATGTACTGTATTCAGAGATAGTGCAAAAGACTGCAATATCTCCCTTTGCTATCATGCATAGTATACAGAACAGATATGGGTACGACATATCGTATGATATGGCATGGAGGGCGAAACAGAAAGCATTGGAAAGAAGGTTTGGCACTTACGAGGATTCATATCATAATCTTCCTGCATTACTTGAAGTTGTTCAAGCTCGGAACGCGGGGACTGTAATTGCATGGCACGACTTTGTCAATGCAGATGGTAACAAGGTACTTCAACGTGCTTTCTGGTCATTTGGATGCATGATTGCAGCGTTTAGATACTGCCGACCCGTGCTATGTGTGGATGGTACATTCTTGACCGGCAAGTATAAAGGGCAATCCTTACTGCTATTGGGGTTGATGGAGAGAATCAGATTGTGCCAATTGCATTTGCATTTGTGGAGCACGAGAGGACCGAAACTTGGTTGTGGTTCCTTCAGTGGCTTAAGAGAGCTATTGTTAGAAATAGGCCAGATGTTTGCATCATACATGATCGAAATGCTGGCCTATTATCAGCAATTGATATGTTGCAAACGAATAGTACGGACGAAGCATTTTGGCCAGATTTACATAGTCGTTGGTGCATGAGACATTTGGCTGCAAACTTTCACCGACAATTTAAGAGCAAGCGTCTGATGAATATGTTCAAGCAGCTATGCAAGCAGAACCAACGTTCAAAATTTAATAAACTATTACAGGAGCTTGATAGATTAACTAGCAATCAAATGAAGGAATTAAAAGATATGGCTCTGCCAGGTTATGATGCAGAGGCTCTTCCTTTGGATCCTCTTCCTAATGAAGCACACAGCGTGACACGGAGGCGGAGGGGGGGAAGAGAGTGAGTTGTTTCTCGGACTGGATTAAGGAGGAGTCAATGGAGAAATGGTCATTGATAGAAGACAGAAATGGATCCCGTTATGGTATAATGACAACTAATCTCGCAGAGGTTTATAATTGGGTAATGAAAGGTACACGAAGCCTTCCACTCGTAGCTATCGTTGAGGGTATCACACGTGGTACACAAACATATCTGCAAGAGCGTTATGCGCAAGCAATGTTGAACATGTCCAACCATCAAGTACTGTACTCCTCTAAAATCACGGAGTATATGCAAGAAAAAAGTGAGAAAGGTGAAAGACATTTGGTTCGGAGGACAGGTAACAGAGAACTAGTTTTTGAGGTGCTGTTGCGCGGAAAGAGCGGACTTGGCATTGCTCGTGCTGAAGTAACCAATGGAATGCATATTGTGGCCTGATTTGAACAAATGTGAGTGCACATGTAACAAGCCAAAGTTGCTGCATTTACCCTGCTCTCATGTCTTCACTGCTTGTGCTAAGGGAAATATTGACACCCATAATTTTGTGTCACCATACTACTTCAAAGAAGCAGTGGAGGCTACATGGCGTGGTGAGTTACTTGGTTGGAGAGTTGTCTCTGACTTCACACGGCCACCACAGGGAGAACCAGCTTGGATCCCAGATCCAAGAAAACGAGTTATAATGAAGGGTCGGCGCAAAATGCGTCGAATCAGAAATGACATGGATGTCAGTCAAGCGCGTGGGGGTCGCAAAGAATGCATAGTTTGTGGAGGTAACCACCTACGAAAGGATTGTAACTTATACGTAGTGGAAAGGAGACCTGACGGCGCGGATGTGCGACGTGTTCCAATGCGGAGGGGCGCCCGCATTGAAAGAGGAGGACCATCTACTTAATTCTGTCATGGGTACTGTGTAATTTAAGATGTACTATTTTCATTTGTAAGTGTTATGTCATATGTGAGATGTACTATTTTCATTTGTCACATGTGTGCTAAGTGTTACGTAATATTATGAGATGTATTATTTTTATCATACTGTAAGATGTCATATTTATGTTGTTATTAAATATATGCAATTTTTTCTTAAAGCCATGGAGTTGATTGATCCGGTAATTGATTCCAAGCATCGCTCTAACTCTGAGACCGGTGATCTTTACGATCCGCTTCGACTACGGAGCTTCGACGAGTTTTGGAGGGTGGACGAGCGATGGTTACCAGGCACCAGCAGGTTCATCTTTTCTTTCCCGCACTGCATTCATATTATATTTTCAAATACCGCTTCATTAAGTTAAACTAATAATGCTCTTATTGTAGGCCACCACACAAGCAACGTCACGGGCTCCATTTCCGACGAGTTGACGTCGTGGACCGACGTGGACGTGGAGGGTTATTCACAGATGCCCGGAGCTCCTGTACCAACTCAGCCCACGCAGCAGGAGGAGTCGACCCCTTTGGAGGGTCCTAGGACTCGCCACGCACCGGACCACCTCACTTACTCGTCAGGGCACGTTAGGCACCGGAAGACGCGGCGTCGTGATGCTTGAATGTTAACATACCTGTTGTAATATATTTATGTGTCACTATAATTATGTTCTACAATGTTTATGTTGCATTATGATTATGTGCATTATCAGATATCTATTACGTATTTCAGTACTTCTATCTCCGTCATGTGCTGTCATATAACGTCTTTCTCCGACATGCGCTCCCACAAAGTGTCAGGGAATTCAATAAAGTCTGTCTCTGAAACGCTATTTAATGCCACTGAAACGTGTCAGTCATGAACACTCCGATACCCTATTCGGTGCTCCGATCTCCGACATGCGCTCCCACATAGCGTTAGAGAATCCAATAAAGTCTGTCTCTGAAACGCTATTTAATGCCACTGAAACGTGTCGGCCATGAACACTCGGATACCCTATTCGGTCCTCTGATCTCCGACATGTGCTCCCACATGTCCGAGAGGAATCCAATAAAGTCTGTCTCTGAAACACTATTTAATGCCGCTGAAACGTGTCGCCCATGACCACTCTGATACCCTATTCGGTCCTCCGATATCCGACATGTGCTCCCACGTAGCGCTAGGGAATCCAAAGTGGTGCACACCGTCTCTATATATCATGTCCTCCCCTCTTCTTCAAACTACCCAACTTCATCAATGGCTAGTAGAGGTCGTGGTCGTGGAGGTCGGGGGGCCGTTCCAACCCCTCCTCCCATCGGCGGACCAACATGGTTTAGTGAACCAAAACCAGAGTTCCCTCTAGAATTCAAGTCTGAATTCAGTCCAGGCAGCCCTCTGCGACCATATGATGCTACGAAGGAGAAATGGCCCAAGTGTAAACATGGTGCTGATGCTGTCGTGCAAACGATGGACTACGGCGAGGATAGTGGTCGTCGTTTTTTTCGCTGTCCATACGGAGCGGTAACTATGAATTTCTAATTTACTTTCACATTTAACTCTCTTTATTATGCAATAACACTCCTTTTCATGAACATATTACTTTTTTCACAGTCGTATGATGATGACGACAATTGCGGATGGACTGCATGGGTTGATCCAGAGGCAATCTATCCGTATCGGCACTTCATCACCTACCTGGAAGACAAAATCTTCGATCTCACCCAGCTGCTAAATGCTCCGACTCCTGAACCATCCAATGAAGATCTTGTCATTTACATCGCTGAAGATGATGATATGATATGGTGTGAGGTCCCGTATTGTAAATGCCCACATCACAAGCCTGGACCTACTAAACCTCCTTCGCAACAGCGCTCTTCCTCGTCTTCTCATTTCCACTAGCTCTACGTCTGCTACTAATAATCGTCAATACCCTGCACTTACCGTAGTGTTTAACGGAATGTATTGTATTTGTATCGCACTCTTTATCGAACAAGTAATGTATCTCTACAATTTTAATACTTCTCATATATATTTTTAAATTTCATAATATTTTTTTCTCACTATAATGTGTAATAAAATAATTGTTGTCGGCGTTCGTTGTGGCCGACGAGTAATTAGTATCGTGGAGTGCGTGTTTTGGTTCGGATGGTTCGCGAGAGGACACAAGGATTTATACTGGTTCGGGCAACGTGCCCTACGTCCAGTTCGATGAGGCTGCTCGTGTTACTCGCGACAGTTTGTAGAAGGGGGGTTACAAACGGGCGAGAGAGGGACGAGCTCCCAAGTCTCTGGTGTTCTACGTGTGGTGTAAGGTTATGTTCGCGTGTAGCCTAATGTTCAGCTTCCCCTCTGTCGTTCTCCCCGCTCCCCCTTTTATACTGCAAGGAGGGAGGCGGGCGTACAGAGGGTCGGCGCGAGGGAGTGGGCGACGGCATGGCCGTGCGTCCTGTAGGCCGTGCTGTTGACGCCTCAGACTCCGTGCCGGCCGCTGTGGATGACGTCGCAGACATGACGATGCTTCTCCGGTCGGTGGCGCCACAGGAATGGCCGTCAACGAGGGAAGTCTTTTCAGCATGGTGGAGCGTCCTCCGACGAGGGGTTGGAGGAGAGAAGGACCAGTCGCCGTTGATTCCGTACCTGGTCAGAATGTCAATCGTGGCTGTCCTGTCCCGGTAGAAGAGATGGGCTTTGACGGGGGTCGTTCGCATAGTGACGGCCTTGCCCTCACTGTGCGACGTGGGCGGTTACCGCCCACTTGTACGGAGGGCTTCGGTAGCCACGGGAGTAGTTGAGCTTTTATTACTCAACTACTCAGTGCCAATTCGCCTTTGTTGCGGTAGGCGGCGCTCCCGACCCCTGAGGGTCGGGAGGGAGCGATTCGCCCGACCCCTGGGGTCGGGCGAGGCGGGCTCTGGCACGAGCTCCCGACCCCGTCATGGTGAGGTCGGGTGCCTGAGTCGAGCGGCGGATGATCCGACCCCGGTCGAGGGGGTCGGGCGAGGCGGACCCGTCTGTGGACCCGAGCCACTGTACGCGCATCGTGGCATAGAGGTCGGGCGAGACGGAGGTCGCTCACTGCTTTATACGTAAAGCAGTCGGAGAGCCGGTAATACCGGTCATCACCGGTATTGACCCTCAACAGTAGCCCCCGAGCGAGGTCCGACCCTCCACATAAGAGGGATCGGGCGTCGCTTTAATCGGAGGTGGTGGTAGAAGCGTTTCCACCGGTAAGGGGCGCGCGCGAGCGCGCACCTTACAGGTGTAGCCCCCGAGCGAGGTCTGATCCTTTCTCGGGATCAGGCGTCGCTTAAGTCGGGAGGAAAAGCGATCGTGGTGATCTTTCGTTTATGCTGTAAGGGGCGCGCGCGAGCGCGCACCTTGCAGGTGTAGCCCCCGAGCGAGGCCTGGCCCCCTCAGGGGCCGGGCGTCGCTCAGGTCGGGAGAAGGAATTTTCGTTCGCGAGAGCGAACTCATCCTTGGGACTTAAGGTTCTGCGACCCCGCGTTGGATCTCTTTTTGCGATTCCGTCCCCGAGTCCTCTGCTCGTCGCAGTGACCGGTCGGGGGTTCGGTTCGTCTTTGTATCGTGCCTCCAGCGCGTCCGTCCGCCGGACGAGGAGGTTGAGCCGAGCCACGCCTTACCTCGATGGCCGAGGCGTGACGCTCATCGAGCTGCTAACGGGTAAGTTCAAGTGGAGCCCCGGGATCCCTTCGGGGGGATCCCAGCCGAACCGGCTGGCGGTTGGCCCCAATTTCCTAGTCGCCGTCCCACGTGGTTCTCAGATGCCGTTCGATAGGCTTCTGAGGGCTCGTTGCCTCTCTGCGGGGAGATACCCGTGGGTCGGATCGGACCGGGACTCGAACGCGAATCGTGATGCCCCTGGGCGGTCGGCCGCCTGGGGGTACTGGCCGCTAGCGACCCATCACTCTTCACCCCTCACTCTGTTTTTGCCCTGAGCGGCTGTCGAACCCATTCGCTGGGCCAGCCTTCGAACTCTTTGGGCCGTCGGGGCATGTTTCAGCCCATGTGTTTTCCTTACCTGGGCGGGTCTGGCCCGATAAGTCGAACCGTCGCTCGTTATCACGAAGTTACCTGAGCTGGCCCGGCCTGTAAGTCGAAGCGTCGCTCGGCGGCGTGCGGTGGCGCTCGATCCGGCGGAGCCTGCAGGCGTGAGCAATAAAACGTGACGAGACGTTTACCTGCCTCACCTGGCGCGGGCGTGAATGGGGCGCGCTGCTCGAGGGGGCGCGCCGCGGGCGTCGTCGTCTCGGCCGAGCCTATATAAACGGACCCGCGGGCTTCGTCTGTTGCACTTACGCTTTCTGCCTCCTCGAGCTTCCGCTGTCTTGCGTACTTTGCTCCCAAGCCCTTTCGCCTTCCTTTGTCCTCGCCACTCCCGAGTCCCCCACAGCCACTCTCTTCGCTCATCTTCGATGGCGTCTTGGGGGAAGTCCGACGTGCGGAGCATCCGCCTAGAGGGCCTGGTGAGGCGCGGCCTCCTCCGCGCGCGCACGGCGGCGGCGGAGTGGCTGGTGCCGGGCGACGAGACGCTGCCATCCCCGCCGGATGGTTACATCGTTTCGTTCGCGCCGTTCCATGAGCGCGGGTTCGGCGTCCCCGCGCATCGGTTCTTCCGGGGGCTGCTACACTACTACAACATCGAGCTGCAGCACCTCAACCCCAACGGGATCCAGCACATCGCCCTCTTCGTGGCGTTGTGCGAAGGATTCTTGGGGATCGAGCCCCATTTCGACCTCTGGCGGCATTTCTTCGCTGTCAGCTTGCTGAAGGCGGAGCGTGGGCCGGCGCCGATCGGGTGCGCCGGCATCCACCTTCGCGGCAACCGCTCCGCCGACTACGTTTCGGTGAAGCTGAGGACTTCCCACAGGGGCTGCACGGCCAATGGTTCTATCTCAAGAACGACACCGCCGGTCCCCTGCGGGAGTTCACGGGGCGGGTCTTCCCGGCGGCGCCCGAGTCCTGGCGATGGGGTCCTCCGAAGAGGGAGCAGACGATGCTGGATGGCCTTCTCGCGGCCATCGCGCAGCTGAAGGAGGCGGGCGTGCGCGGTGCTGGGGTCATCGCGGAGTACCACGCCCGCCGCGTCCTTCCGCTGGTGGCCCGCCCGCTCCGTCTGGACCAGATGGGGCCCGGCGTGGACGCGGAGGGGTCGGTGATGGCGGGAGCTCCCCCCTCCGAGTCGGAGCTCAAGCAACGCCTGAAGGAGACCCTCCTCCCGGAGGAGGCCGACGTCGACTTGGACGACCATCCTCGGGCCCTTCCGTGGCCCGGGAGCGTCCAAATTGTAAGTTCTCCCCATCCTTAGCTTGTAGATCGTCTTTTTTCTTTTCTAGAGTCGATATTGACTATTTTGATGTGTGCCAGGAGGGCCTGGTCTTCCGCCGATCCCTCGTCCCCGTCCCGGAGGATGCCGCGGCCAGGGAGGCGAACCGCCTCGCCGCCGAAGAGCAGAAGCGGGGGAAGGACGCCGCGAAGGCGAAGAAGGCGGCGAAGCTCCGGAGGCGCAGTCGCCGCCAGGGGTCGGAGGAGGAGGAGAGCGACGACGACGACGACGACGACGAGGAGGAGGAGAGGAGGAGGTCGGCCCCCGTCAGGGGGGTCAGGGGCCGAGCGGGTCGCGCCCGCCGGCCCAAGTGCTGACATTGGAGCCCCCGAGGTCGGAGCCTCGGGGGCCGAGCGGGTCGCGCCCGCCGGTGGAACAGAGGAGGCCCGAGGCTCGGGGGCCGAGGCCTCGGGTCGGGCCCCCGGGGTCCGGCTGCGACGCGCCCACAGGAGGAGCCACCGAGGTCTGAGCCTTGGAGGCCGGAGGTGACGCCGAGTCGCGCCCCGGCCGTGCCCGCCGCGGGGTTCGCGACAGCGTGAGCGGCGCCAAGGACGCCGACGCCGGCGGGGCCGTCGGCCGGCACGCCCCCGAGCGGGAGGGCGGCGCCCACGGCTGCCCCGGGGGAGCCGGCGGCAGCGCGGGGCGAGCGAGAAGCGCCCCCGCCCTTCGGAGGGGCAGTCGGATCCGACCCCCAAGCGTCGTCGGGGATGGCCACAGGGTAAGTAGTTTTGATTCTTTCTTTCTTTTCTTTAAGCGTCCTGCTCACCGCCGCTCGCTCGTTGTGCAGGGTCGGAGGGATGGTCCTGGCGTTGGCCACGGCGCCCAAGAAGGCGCTTGCGTGGCGCCCGTCCGCCGGTGCGCCAAGGGCCGGTGACGCGGAGTCATCGGCGGCTGGTGAGGCCAGGGCGGGTGGAGCCCCCGCGCGCGGTGGCGACGGCCGTCGAGGCGGCGCGGCCCGCGGAGCAGGAGGTGGCGGCGGCGGAGCCGGTGCGGGCGGAGGCGATGGTGGTGGCGCCGCGGGAGGCGCCAGAGGGCGCGGGCACCAGCGGGCCTGCGGCCGCCGTGGTACCAACGGCCCCCGTGGCCGAGGGGTCGGCGTCGGGGGGCGCCGCGGTGGGGTCGTAGACCAGGCCCTCCAAGAGGAGCTTTCGGAGATGGTCGCGTTGGACAACATCGCGGCGTCACTC
>LFJQ01000520.1:0-24470 GCA_001182835.1 Oropetium thomaeum
GGGGCGCACGGCAGGGTGGTGGTTCGGTGAGATTCTCGCCGGAGAAAGGAAGCTAGGGCAAGAAAGGAGTAGTCGTGGAGCTTCACCTCGAGTCAATGCACTGATTTGAGGAGGATGGAGGCCACGGGGAAGAGGGGAGCAGTGTCGGCAACGTGAAGCTTGTGATGGCTCCAATGTCGGTCGAGAGATGGCGCACGGCGTTCTTCGTCGATGGTGATCACCTATGGCCGGGATCAAGTCAATTGGGTGCACCATGGTGAGAGGATCTAGCCGGTGAAAAGAATTGAAGATCTTTGTACCGTGGCGAGGAATTTCAAGAAATTGTGGCCGCCGGCGTGGTTCTCGGCCGAGAAGAAAGGCGGCAGCGTTCCAGCGAAGCTAGGGCACAGCCGGCGGGCTTGGTGGTCGGAGAGCAGCAGGGGTGGAGGGGAGTTTCCCGGGCACGGTGGCGAGGTTTGGGGACGGCCGAAACGTGCTGGCGACGAGCGAGCGGCACTGGCGGCAATGGCGGCGGTGGCGAGCCGAGGAGAAAAGAGGACTTCGCGCGGGCGCTGTGGAGGAAGGAGGAAAGGGAGGAAGATGAAGGAGGGGCGTGCACCATTTAAGGACTTGGATTGCAGGGGGGAGAAGTAGGGAGAAGGAGGAGGGGCATGGCCGGGCGGCGCATCGGGCGGCGCTCGGCATGGCGCAGTGGGAGGCAGCGGGAGAAATAACGAGAGAGAGAGAGAGAGAGAGAGAGAGAGATGGAGCGCGGGAGAGAGGAGAGGGCGCACGACACGGTCTTGAAGACGGCGACGTGCAAGGTAGTGGCCGGGCAAAGCCGTGTCGGGTGGGGCAGGGTGTCCTGCCGCCCGCACTGTAGCCCGCCCGGCAAATGTACTTTTCAAGCTTGACCCCCTATTTCAAAAGAAAGTCATGCTTCCCGAATCCAAAATTTTTTGAAAAATTTTGTTTAGTCTCAGGAATTTATTTGGAGCACTTTTTATTTAGGGTTCAAGTCATGATTTGGTCTCTTAAAATTCTTGAATTTATAAGTTGATTATAGATTTTGTGAATTTTTAAGAGGTCTAAACCTTATCCAAAAATTCTGAATAAGTTCCCAAAATTCTATTTTGAAGTATACTTAATTGTTATAAAAAAATATGGCTAGGGTTCTGTGAAAAATTTGGTTAGCCATGAGTTAGGGTTTGGATTTAATTCCTGTTAACAGGATTTAGACACTTGTTAGTTGAATTTTTCCGACTTTAGCTTTAGTGTTCTGTTGTGTGCCAAAATTTTCATAGTGATTTTAGAGCATTTCAAACATCATTTATTTTTATTTAAATGTTGATTTTGCTTTTGCGTGTGAAATTTGCCGATTAGGGTTTTAGTGTGTCGATTGATTACCTGGTGACACTGGGTGTCACAAGGAAGATGATGAAGATGACGATGATTATCGTGCATTGAGCTGCTTGATATTCTCGAGTTGGCTCACAAGCATGTCACAATGAAGAACAAGCAGGTAAAAAGAGTGAAGTTAAAGTATGATGTGGCGGCCTTTCCTGTGAGAGAGCTTGAGGGTGAGCTCTCAAATCTTGTACTAGATCATAAAGCTAAGCGACAGCCAAGAGGAGCTTCAAAAAGAAATAAGGATCTCATTGAGAAGTACAAGAGACCTGAGCTCACTATTGATGCTCACAGCCAAACCCCACTCCTTCTACTGCCAGTTCATCTACATACCAAATCATATATCTTGTGATGAACTAACCCTCTCTTCGTAGAATTATTCTCTTGTGCTAAACATTTTGAAAGAATACTATAAGCTTAAGGAGGAGATGACAATGGTGATGGATACCTTTGAGAGGCTTACTAGAGGGAGAACCATTCACAAGGAGATCCTACGCCGCAACCTCACCGACAATGTCTCACATAGAGGCCTAGACTCCTACCCCTCCGCCATCGACACCATTGGCAAGGATAACACCATCCCATCCTGGGTGGCTCCACTCTTGGCGGATGACTATTATTGTAAGAAGTGTTGTCTGTCTTGACAGACACACTATCAAGGAGTGCCCCAAGGTGAGTGTTTCCAAGGTTTATCCTAAGGCTAACCGTTTCCATGACAATGTGCACTACAAGCTCTACAAGGACAAGGTGGGAAAGTGAAGGCCAAAGAACTTGGGCCACCCGATGGCAAGAGGAAGGTGAAGAACATTTGGGTCCATAAAAGCATTGTTGACCAAGAGAGGTCAAGCAAGCTTACATGGGTTCCCAAGGCCAAGACCTAGAGGGATGGTGATGATGGTGAACCGTGCATCAACTTGAAGATCATTGCAAGTCCACCACAAGGGACAAGAATCTCAACATTCTATCTACTCATAAAGGAGGTACCCTTATATAGTGTGTTTTTCTTGTTTTGCATTGCATGGTAATTAGGACTCCTTTGTGGACTAGAATTGTTCCATGCATCATGTTTAAGTACCTAATAGAAAAACACATAAAAATTAGATCAATATCTAACCAACTCAATATAGCAATGTGCACGGGGGTTTGTTTGAATTTGTGGTTTGGCTTGCTCGAGGCCAGCGTATGGCACATTATGAGTAAGCTTGAGTCGGGTTCGAAGTTGGCATTGCAATGTAATGGGAACGGGGTCCCGATCTTCTTACAGGTTCTGATAATCAATGATTTGGGCAGAGTCGCTGCACAAATCAATCCGGCTTTCGAACTGCATGTTCCAAACCCCCGCAATCGTACTACCCGTCTCCTTGGGTTATTACCCACGCAAACACGGATGACCTCGCCGAGAAGACTAGTCTTTGCTTGTGAATCAATAAACACAAGCAATAATGCAGTAGAAAGCAACCAAATTACAGATCAAGATTAAGTTCACAAGTTGGGGTCTCACAAACCCATGAAACGGTGACGCTGTTTTTAACAGGAATAATCTAAGCAAAATCCAAACCCTAATGGTGGGGGTGAGATTGAGGCGTGCAAGTCCCCTGGACACTATCCTAATCCGACTAAAACATGATACAAGCCAACCGGCTTATTGTCTCGATGATTCTTGTGGACTCCGAAGGTATTTGGACATGGGATCTATTCCGTTGAAAAGATGGTCTCGTCCTCTTTCCATGAAGTGGTAGATCATCAAAAATAGAGTTCGTATGCGACCTAGCGTCTGTTTTAGTGCAGACTACTCCTGAACTCCGAATTGAATTCGAAGTCGACGTGGGCTGGGCCTCTGACTTGGCTTGGACGTTTCTAGCCAACTCCAAGATCGTATCCTGTCGTTTCTCTATCCTCTCCATGATTCCCAATAAAAATATAATCATTAGGTCATAATCTATCCTCGAGAATGCGTAATGCAGTGCTAAGGAACGAGCTCACCTCAATATTAAGTTGTCGGGCGCGAGCTCTAATGATTGGACCTTCATGTGTAACAGCGAAAGAAAGATTATGTGTATTCATGGATATGAT
This sequence comes from Oropetium thomaeum, assembly GCA_001182835.1. Classification (NCBI taxonomy): domain Eukaryota; kingdom Viridiplantae; phylum Streptophyta; class Magnoliopsida; order Poales; family Poaceae; genus Oropetium; species Oropetium thomaeum. The sequence continues at coordinate 3,460 of LFJQ01000520.1, forward strand.
GTCCTCATCACAATGTTTAATGTTTGCTTACATACATATGGTGTGACACCCCATGTGTGACATTAGCTGTAAAAGCTAGTCCAAATTGAGTTTGAATTTGAACTATTAATTATGAAAAATAAATAAATAAAATCTTGGCAAAAAAAATTGAATGACGTGAAATAAGGGTTACAAAGAGCATAATTTAATCTAGATGGTAAACATTTATAAGTGTTCATAACAGATAAATTTTGGACAACACTTCATAATGAATGGATTCAAATTTAATTTATGAACTGTTTACGAATTTACAAAAACATTGAGAGCACCTCAATATGTCAGATAATAATTGTAGCAAGAAATTAATAGTTTGTTAATTAGTAAATGTTAAATGCGTATTCAAATACATTTAATTTTATTGACTAGTGTTTATTTAAATTCAAACACAATTCAAAAAAACTTGTGCATTCAAAGGTAACAATTCAGATTTTCTGGTTAATTCAAAGTAGGATTTTGGTTAATTCAAATTCAGTTATCCTGGATAAGTCTGCTGTGGGGACCCACTGACCCGGCGGCCCCACCTGGTCGTCTCTCTCCCTCGCTCTCTTTCTCTGTTCACTCTCTCTGCTCTCGGTCTCGCGTGGGAGCAGCACCTTTGCACAGCGCACCTCTCAGCACCACCTCTGCTCATGCGAATAAAAGGGAGTACAGCAGCAGTTGGCCACTCTCCTTTTTCTCTTCCTCTCTGTTCCTCACCACCGTAGCAGCAAGAACCATACGAGCTCCCTGCATTCTCTTTCAACCCAAATCCACATCAATCAGGTGCGCCAGGACCCCTCCTTGCTTCACACGAGAGCACGCAGCTAGCCATCAACGGAGTCCGCCGGATTTCGTGTTGTTCCGCCGCTGGGTCACTCAATTCCGAGCAGGCAACCGTGAGACCTATAGTCTGCCCAATTCCAATTCAGAGCAATTAACCTTGCCCAACGAGTTCCATGCACTTGCGCGCAGCTCACCGAGATCCCCGTTGCCTGTTTCGCAGCTCATTTCGCCGGGAACGCACTTCACCGCCAGTTCACGTTGAGCCTGAGCACAGTGCACGGTGAGGTCCATATCCCCGATCATTTTTCCCAATCACCTTGCCAGGCGTGATACTACTGCTCTGGCGCAGCTCATCGAACTTGGGGTTACCTTGATTGAAGCTCAGGTCGTTGAGACCGCCACGTCAAGTCCCCTGTTTCGGGCCGCCGTCGCCAAGCGCTTGGTTCAGTTGCCGCCTTCATCATCGACCTGCCAGGCCGAGGCGAAGCTGCAGGGCAAGTAGGTTAAGGTTCCCGTCGCCTCTACTACCGCCCTGAGCTTGCCAGACTTCATCTCGAGCGCCACCTCGACGCCGACGAAGTTCTGGAGACCTATCCTCGTCGTTATCATGTTCCGAGCATCTCCATGCTGCGTAGAACGTGTAGGACAAAACCTGACATCGCCGCAGTGGCCATGGCGCCGTCGCTCGTCACGCCGCCCCTTCCGGTGATCGCCGCCCGCCATTAGCATGCCCATAAAGTTCCCCTCGTCGAGCTCGACCGATTGGTGTCTCTCCCGAGAGCTCTCGTCGCCAGCAGGGCCGTGGCCGCCGCTCGCCGGAGCTAGGGCAGCTGCCCTAGCGCTAGGGTTCATCCCTAATCCTATTTTCTTTTGTCCAAAAATTTGCAGGAACTTCAATAATTCATATAATATCATAGAAAAAATAAAAAAATATGGTTCTTGTTTCTCTGGTCATGTAAAATTATAGTTTCTAGAAAAATATAAAACTATTACATGTGACAAATTTTATTTTCAAGTATTATTTATTGCTAATAAAAAGAGAATGAATTCCTGGAATTTTGTTCAATATAAAGAAAAATCTGGAAAAAGCTAAATAAAATTCAGAATACTGTAGTGTTTAAAGGTGATTAGTAGAACACATTTAGGGCTCGTTTGTTTTTGGGCCTGGAATGGCCCGAAATGCGGTCCGTTCCAGATGGAATGGTCTGGCCCGGTTTGAAATTAGGTTAATGGTCGTCGCCCAGAATGATTCATGTCTCACCGTGGCCATTCCTCCCCTGATTGGCCTAGAATCAAGCCCTAACCTCATACCTTTGGAACGACACCAGGCGCGAGCGAACCGGCTTCGTGTGACGGCACTCGAGCAGAGGCGGAGACTTCGCGCGGCTGCAACACGGCTCGGCCTCTCGGCGTGGCGACGACGGTGATGCTCCCGATCAAAGTTCTCATGCTTCTCTCCGGTAACAAGTTGGCTCTTCTTCCGCCCCTCCCTCGCGTTGTTCTAGGTTCTTGAGGTCGTATAGGATTTGTTGCTCTTCGATCTGGTTCTTCGAATGGATCTAGCACTCGATTTGTTCAAGAAACATCTCATCACAACCTTTCTTCCTCCGCATATAGCTGCTCTGCACTGCATACAAGGCAATCCGAAGCTTGCAGCTAGTCTCGCACCTACAGGGCTAAGTCTGCAAAGGAGATTGAGGTCGCGTAGGACACGTCTCATCAGATTTCAGAAGTTTGAGAAGCCGATTGGGTAGCCTTCCTTTAGAAATTTTGCGGCGCGTAAGTCCTGGCCTTTTAGATTACAGCAGCAAGTATTTCTGTATTTCTGTTGTTTAAAACATTCTTGCACTGTTTTTTTTTAAAAAAAATATTCTTGCCCTTAGCAGTTTTACTGTCATGGGAGCAAATAGGATGATGTGTCTCATGCAGTCACCGTCCCTACTCCCTGCTGCTCATGAACAAAGGGGTAGGAAAATCAAGACCTGCTGGGCCTGTATTCATGTCTATGCAACTAGATTGCTTTATTAATTATTGTTTAATAAACAGAAAAGTTGGTCAGTTTGAATGATGAGTCCCAACGCAGCGCTTGCTTCATTTTTGCTTTCTCAGTTTGAAAAGTTGTTCAGGTGTCAATATAGGCTATGCATATACGAGCATGTAAACTGCCCTAAAGTGTACCCTAAATTGTCGAATCATCATATATGATGTTTGTTGATTTGTCAAACGAGATGGTTCTATGGCTCTGCATATGTTGCTTGCTTCTGAATATACTGCAAATTGCTAATGTTTGTAGATTATGCGAAGATAGAGTTAGCTGATATGATATGTGATAACTTTGAACTCTGATGCAAGCCATTTGCACTCTAAGTTTTCAGTTTTCACTCGCTGAATATACTGTTTTAGACTAATTACAGAACAAGCTGTAGTTTTCAGTTCTAGACTAATTCAATTTGTAATTTTAGTGAATCACAAGATGTTTTAATACCTGATTTTATAATTTCCTTGCAGATTAGAGCTGTCACCAGAAACAAACAGCTTGGGAAGGAGGAAAAGAAGTAATCCGTTTTGTCCTATGAAGCATAGCTTGAATGTAATTATTGCTAAATTTATAGTGCTTCATAGGGTTGTTTTAATGTCTGTATCATGTCGGTTATCAGTCAACATTCTTGGATTATAATGTTTATATCATTTACGGTCATGTGTTTCCTGCTACGACTATTTAATAGATATTTTTATTCTTTTTGTTTCAATAGACATTTTTTTTGAGGTAATTCAATAGACAGAGTATAAGGTGTACATAACAGATGTTTGATGTACCTGATTGGAATCCATGGTTTGTACCAACCGAACAGTCTTCTGGGACTAAACAGGTAAGATATTGGCTGGAATGGAGTAAGATCTGGTTGGAGTGACCATGCTGGATCCACTTAAACCAAGCCTTGATTTGGTTCTTGACTGGAACTAAACCAAAGCCACCGAACAAGCCCTTAGGAGCATAGCTTGATTAGGACGAATAAAACATTATTAGTTGTATACTTAAGTAACTAAGTATTAATTAAGCTTCATTGTTAATTTCATTAAAGATTATATTATAAAATTGCATCACGTAGATTCTGAAGCAAACGAATAGTTGTGGGACCAGAGATCAACATAGTTGTGGGACTAGAGATCAACGAGGAGAGTTTCACAACTGTAGATCAATCACGAGGCAAGCACTGGTGCACTACCGTTTTTAAAGTTAAGTTTTTCTTTTATCACAGTAAATTGTGAGTCATGACTGTGCATTAGGTTATATGAGTTTATTGAAACCCTAGTTGATGAGGATATCATACCCATGAATACACACAATCCTTTTCCTACTGTTACACATGAAGGTCTAATTACTAGAGCTCGCGCCCGACAACTTATCGAGATTTGAGTTGGTTCCGTAGCACTCCATTACGCCTTCTCGAGGATAGATTACTACTTAATGATTTTATTATGATTAGAAATCATGGAGAGGACAGATGAACGATGGGAGACCAGATAGGAGTCATCCAAGGATGTCCAAACCAAGTCCGAGTCCCAGACCACGTCGACTTCGAATCCAATTCAGAGTCTAGGAGCAGCCTGTACTAAAATGGAGGCCCAGGTTGCATACGGACTCCATTTTACGTGATTTACCACTTCATGGAAAGAGAATGACATTGTCTTTCCAATGGGACTATTCCCACATCCAAATTCCTCCAGAGTCCATAGGAATCATCAAAACATTAGACAGTCCTAGAATCTGTCAGGGTGCTGAGACACTGACTTTGGCCGGTTGGCCTTGTACCGAGTTAGATTCCATTAGGGTTGCGTCCAGTGGACTTGCACATCCCCAATTCGTTTATACACAGCCGTCACCCACCATTAGGGTTTGGGTTTTGCTTAGATTATTCCTGTTAAAAACAGTATCGCCGTTTCATCGGTTTGTAAGACCCTAACTTTTGTGAGTTTAATCTTTATTTGTAATTTGGTTGCTTTCTACTTCGTTCTGGCTTGTGTTCTTCGATTCGCAGGCAAAAACTAGCCTTCTCGGCAAGGTCATCCGTGTTCACGCGGGTGATAATTAGAGGAGACGTGGTGCTACGATTGCGGGGTTCGGAACGTGCCATTTGTGTTGCGAGTCCGCCCAAATCGTTGATTATTAGAACCTGTAGGAAGATCGGGACCCAGTTTCCATCACTAGTTGCATATGTTTTCATAGGAATCCATCTGGGTATGTTATGCTTAGCAATATTCTACGGTACAAGTCGAGCAGAGTGGGAGCTGCTCGCAGCTGGTAGGAGTTGTTTGAAACTACCTCCCTTATGATGAGCTTGTGGCTAGTTCATATTACATGATAATGAAAGCTGGGGTCAGACAAGGAATTGTAGGTTGGCATCAGGACATGGGTCTTTTGTGCAATCCTGTCTGGTCCGTGTGGCCCGAGCCTGATCGAAACATGCTGATCATATGCTGGAATATATGTGTTGGAAGTATTAGGGAATTATTTTCTGCCCGTCTACAGTAATCCTGGGGGTTATTTATAGGCTAGATCCATTACACTTTTAGTAGCCTTATTACAGGAATAACCTCATCTTTCTGCTTTACTATAGGGCATTCGGTAATTTAATTCTCTCTAGTACATGCACAGCTGTACCTCCGTACTCTATACGTCATAAGCCTTATCCTCTCGTTGTGAGCCCCCTTCAGTGCAGAAGGCTGACGAGACCGAAGAACTCTTCGGTCCCGAAGACTCTCTCGATCGCAGGCCTTTGTGGGCTTATAGCAGGCTTTCGGATGGGTGAAATCCGCAGATGGGCCTCGGCCCCCAACAGCAGCCCCTCATGGGTGAGATCCGCCTTCGGAAGGACCGAAACCATGACCGAAAGGCCAAGCCCATCGGCCCTCCCTCCTTTTCGGTTCTTCATAAGGCCAGCGAAAGAGAGAATATGCCAAGAGATAACGGTGTTAGTGATGTCGATGAGGCGCGTTGCTCGAGCACGAAGCAGCAACCGCGTGGTTGGACGGAACGGGCATGTTTCCCGATTAGGCACGCTGCTCGAGTACGAGCGGCAACCGCGTGGTTGGATGGAATGGGCACGTTTCCCGATGAGGCACGTTGCCACTGGGCTTCTTAGGGGGCCACGCGTCGCGCCCGCTGAGGGTGTCTGCGGCAATGGTGGGGCGACGGCGGGCACGCCTATAAAAGCGGAGGGTGGGGCGAATCAATGTGATTCACTCACGTTCTCACGCTACCGCGCCCTCTCGATTAGAACAAGCTTAGCATCGCCTAGCTTCGAGCGCTTCCTTCTGTTTCACCTAAGCCGAAACTCGAAACCAAAGCTTTCTTCCGATGACTTCAAGACCCAGCGGCGTGACCATGCCGAAGCCTGGCAGAGCATCTGGCTCGAAGAGTCGGTGGCCATGTGTCCGACACCCTGCATACCAGTCCCGTGTTAGGGCTGAGCATAGTGACGGAGAGCCAGTTGGACGAACTGGCTGAGCGAGGGTGGCTAGAGAGGCATTTGGCCTCAGTGCCTCCGAAGGGAGCGACTCAGCCAGAAGTGCGCGCTGACCGCGCTGTGTTATTCCTCCGCTTCTTCGACGGAGGACTCCGGATGCCATGCTCATCTTTTGTCGGCAAGTTGCTGCAGCGCTATGAGCTGGAGATCCAACAGATCACCGTCAATGCCATAGTGAGGCTAAGCATCATGGAGTGGGCCTTCCGGATGGAGGGAGTTGTGTCGGATGCCGATGTCTTCGCTGCGATGCACCGCACGGCATACCGGAAGCATGACAGCCCGATGGGGGAGGGTTACATGATGCCCTACGCCACCGTTAGCTTCGTGCCAATTGACGAGGGCAAGTTGCCAGCGAAGGCTTACCACGAGCATTGGGATCGGGGGTGGACTTCCGGGTGGTTCTACGACCATGTGGGAGAAGGAAGCCCTCTCAGGTCTAGCTGCTCGGAGATTCTCCATTGGCCTTGCCCCGTGATCGAGTTGAGCGACAAATCGAAGCGACGGATGAGGGCTTTGGAAGAAGTGTCCCGCAAGCTAACCATGCGGGACCTTTGTGAAGAGTTCGTGACCACTGGGGTCAGTCCTCTGCTCAAGGACTGGTCCCGTGAGTTTCTTGTTGAGCTGTCCGACGGCCGAAGGAGGCTGGAGCTGAAACCGGAAAGATTCCCTGAGTTCTCCGCACGACTCCATGTTCTTCGACCCTTGCCTTTGAGCTTTTATGCCGGATACTCATGTGAGTGATGTGCAGAGCTCAGCCTGGAGAGATCGAAGCGCAGGTCAAACATTATCTCGGAAAGTTCCGAGAGATGGAGGTGCGCCACCAGGAGCGTGCTCGGTGCGGGCCACGGCTCAACCCGGTGCTGCTCCTAAGAGATCCGTAGGCACGGCTTTCGGAGCGCCAGCTGATCGAAAAGGAAGAGGGTGAAGGGAGGGGGAAGGGGAAGGTGGCGATGGGAGAAGCTTCGGGTTCGAAAAAGCGGAAGGCTGTCGACGAGGCAGCCTCTTGTCACAAGGACGGCTGACCAGCTAAGAGGGCTGCCGCGAAGGCTATAACGGCTTTGCAGGGCCGAACTTCGCCAAGCGCTTCGAGCTCGTTGCGCATTGAGCCGGACGTCGAAGCGGACTCCATCGCCGAAAGGGCGGATCTCGGCTGCTCGATAGCACCGGAGGGGACCTCGAAAGGAGGGGCCCTACTCGAAGCCGCCGAGGACTTCATAGTCGAGGATGTGGATTTTGGCTCCAAAAAGGGTACGTAATTGGAATTTATTGTGTAGGGTTAGTGACATACATCTGACTTTGTTATGGCGGCTTTCTGCAGTGCTTGAGGCCCCTCCTGCGGAGGAAGAGGTGGGGTCTGACGACAACGAGGGCGCCATAGAGAGCGACAGCTCCGAGAGCCCGCACGCCTACAGTCGCGGGAAAAGCCTGTTTAGTTACCTGCCTTCGGGATCGTCATCCGGAGACATAGCCGCTGGGCTGCACAAGGAGGACTTTTTGCCGCGCGAAAGTGCGCGTCACTTCTTGAGCTTGGCCGGACGGCTTCTGGACATGGCCAGAGTTAGTGGACTACTGGGCACTGAGCCCGGCCGAAGTATCGGAGGCGCTCTCCGGAATGGTCATACAAGTACCTCTTGTATATGTGCGAGCTTGTACTAGTAACTTGTATAGAAGTGCTAACATGGTCTTCACATATTTTGTAGATTGCGATGCTGGCGCGGCATGTGGCGTCTTCGGCTCAAAAGAGCAACGAAGGGCTGCAAAGCTGGCTTCGGGCTATTGAAGCCGAAGCGAAGAAGTCTTCAGAGCCACGGGGTGACGCTGAGCTCCAAATTTTGGAGTTAGAACAAGCGCTTGCCGCCGTGCAAGACGAAAGGAATGGCCTGGCCAGGGAGCTGACCGAGGCTGCCAACGAATGTGACACGTTCCACGAAGCTCTTAAGGCCACCGAAGGTCAGCTGACAATCGTGGAGTAGCTCGTCGAGGGGGTAGGGCAGCTGATGGAAGAAGTGGACGATCTCCTAGGCACGCTCGGGGTGAACGTGGTAGTGGCGAAGCCAGATGCGTCGGAGGATCCTATGGCAAGTATATCTCGGATCCGACGCGGAATTGAGGCTGCCCACAAAGTCCTCCGTACCTTCGGGAACCAGTGCGCCCAAGTTTCCTGGACCGGCGCCTTTGCTGCTGTTCGTGCAAGCGGGATTGTGGACTTCGCCCCCATTAAGAAAGCTATTAGTGGGGTACAAGAGACTTGCGCCGGTAGCTTTGAAGCATACGCAGATCTCCGGGAGTCTCTTCGCGACTTGGGAAAGGCTTTCGCCCAAGGATTCTGGCTTCGGTGCGGCGCCTAACTAAGTCACGAATCCGTGCTCTGTTCAGCGGGAAGCGGAGGACCGGCTGCTGCAGCCAGAGTGGGTCCTTCGGCCCAAGAAGCCGGCGAAGCAAGCACTGCCCGGGCCGGCGAAGGTGGGCGCAAAGGCTAGGCGGCTCAAGGTGGCACATCAGAAGCGGCCGAAGGAGGACAGCCTCAGGTGTGAGCTGCTACATAGCCTTTGCCGTTGATTGTACTTAGGTTTAGAGAGCTTCGGAAGCAACGTAATTTGAATATTGAATCGGAAGGTAACTTAGATGTCTCTTTATGTTTAGGCTGGACTGATTCTTGACGTGATGCCTGTGTCATACGCCCCTTCAGGAAGCACCACCGTGAGCCGAGTTGACTTCACGAGCGAACATCAGTGGTACAAATGGTTCCGGGGAACCCCTCTGCAACCCTCGAAGAGTTCCGGGCATACATAGGAAAGCACAACGCAGCTATAAAGGAATCGTGTAATAGGGTGAGCTCGGAAGAGAGGTTAGGGCGATGCGTGAAGCGAGACCGCCGAAGGGCTCTTCGGGGCCACTAGAGTCCGGCCCTCCTACTACGCGAGCCGAAGGTGGAACCGGAAGTGGAGACCATTGAAGTATCTAGTGGGACACCGTCTCCAAGAGAGCCTAGTCCCGACGTGATGCATGAGTTAGCTCTCAAGGTGAACGGCCCTGGTGGGGTGATGAGCTATATAGCACGACTTCGGCGCGAAATAGACGAGCTAGAGGAACGACTCCCTAGCATAGGACGCTTCGGTCGCAAAGCACCGTGACACGATTGTTGTAAAGCTGTATGTGATGACGAAATGTATTTCATGCCATTGTAACGAAGAATTGCACTTTATACTGTTGTAGCAAGACATATATTCAATGTTGTTGTAACGAAGAAATGTATTTCATCTTATGAGCAGGTAATCGTCTTCGGTTCTATTTCATGTTCAACACAAGTGAAAGATGCCCTTCGGCTTTGCGCGATTGAAACTTTGTGAGTTTTGACTCAAAACCACGTAATTTTTGAGAGACGTGCGAGATCTCCTCGGCGAGTATGGCTTTGCTTCCGCTTATGAAGGTTCTAGCGTGCCGAAGGTTGAGTAGTCATCTGAAATACAGGCTCGTCCCTTGGACACAAGCCGGCATCCCGATGCATCGAAGGCACGAGGAATCACATGAGACACAGCCTCGCCTTCGGACATAAGCCGGCATCTCGATGCATCGAAGGCACGAGGAATCACATGAGGCACAGCCTCACCTTCGGATATGAGCCGACATCTCGATGCATTGAAGGCATGAGGATCACATGAGGCACAGCCTCGTCTTCGGACATAAGCCGGCATCTCGATGCACCGAAGGCACGAGGAATCACGTGAGGCTGTGCCTCGCCTTCGGACATAAGCCGGCATCTCGATGCATCGAAGGCACGATGAATCACATGAGGCACAGCCTCACCTTCAGACATAAGCCGGCATCTCGATGCATCGAAGGCACGAGGAATCACATGAGGCACAGCCTCGCCTAGGATATTTTTGGGGGGCGTCTTTAAAACGCCATTGTCGGAACGCCATTCGATTTACATCGTTGCGAGGCGCAGCTCGACTTAATAGGTTAGCAACTAGAACGGTTCGACGATCCTTGCTCGAGCTGCAGCTCGGCACACAGTGAAGAAGAAACAAGGCGTCTTACATGACTTCACATGAGACGTAGCTTAGCACAAAAGGAAGGCCTTACATGACTTCGCATGAGACGTAGCTCCGCACTTAAGGAAGGACCCTGCAGGACGCGGCCCAAGACGTAGCTTGGCCCAAAAGGGGAAAAGAAGACAAAATTACTCACAGAACTGCGCGCGAGACATGACTCAGCACGAGCAGTGATGACAGCTTAAGCATAAAAGCGCTTGAGCACATCCGCGTTCCAAGTGTGCGTGATAGGTGATCCATCTAGCTGCAACAGGTGATAAGCCTCGGGTCTGGCCGAACGGTGTACAATGAATGGACCTGTCCATTTGCTTGAAGTTTCCCCTACTGAAGTAGGATTGGGGTTAAGCTTGAGGACGAGGTCACCTGGCTCGAAGGATCAGGGATGAACCCTCTTGTTGTAGGTCTTCTCCATTGACTTAATGTAGCGACTCAGGTTTGAAACGGGCTTTTAAGCGTACTTCCTCAATGGTGTCCTTGGTGAGGTTTTCTACATCGTGGGATGGGTGATTTGCCCGAAGGGAACCATGCTTGATCTCTTCAGGGGTCATAGCTTCACTACCATACATGAGCTTGAACGGGGGTGAACCCTGTTGCTCTTGTCTTATGGTGCGTAAAGACCATAAAATATGAGGCAAGGTTTCTACCCACTTCCCTTTTGGCAAGCCCACCATAGCTCGAGAAACGGCGTGGAAAATACTGCCATTTTGCGCATTCACAAGCCCCATTGGCTCTGGGATTGTCCATGGAGATATTGCACTTCTTGACACCAATGCTAACGCAGTATTTGGAATTGCTCAGCTTCGAATTGTTTCCCATTGTCAACCGTGAGCTCGAGAGGTACTCTGAACCGGCACATAACATTTTTCCCAGAAGAATTTTCGGATTGCAACCGCTGTGATTTTGAACTAGCGGTTCAGCCTCGACCCATTTTGTGAAGTAATCAATGGCGATCATCGTAAAGCGAAAACCACCAGGAGCAGTTGGAAGTGGCCCGACGATGTCAATGCCCACCTAGCCAGGGGCCAGACTGGAGGAATTGGTTGTAAAGGGGTGGCTGGTCGGTGTGACTGCCGACCCATCCATTGGCACCTTGAGCATGTGCGGACCAGAGATTCCGCATCTGCCAGAGTTGTGGCCAGTAGAAACCTTCCCATAAGGCCTTAGAGACCAGAACACGAGGTGCGAGATGTGACGAGCATAGCCCCTGGTGTATATCAGAGAGAAGGCTACAGCCCTCATTGCGAGACAAGCATCGAAGCAATGGCGCGGAGACACCAACTTTGTAAAGGATTCCTTCGACTAAGACATAGCCCTCGCGCGGTGGCGGAGACGCTGTTCCTCCATATGATCATCAGGGAGAGGCGCCCTTCGATATAAGCTCTGATGGGGGCGCGCCAATCTCCTGCCACAACAGGGCTTACGGCAGCCACAAGCTTAATATGTGCGGTAGATGGGGATCTGAGGACCTCATGAAAGACATCAGCTGGTTTGTTTTCTGATAAGCTGTGGTCTTAGCCAACATGTCCGCTTCCTCATTCTCATTGTGCCGAATGACTCGAACCTCAATCCCTAGAAATTGCTTCTCAATGTCACGAATGAGTTGAATGTAGCGAGCAAGCTCCGGTTTCTTTAATTTGGAAGTCCTTGGTAATTTGTCCGGAGGCCGATTGAGAATCACTAAGAACAACCAGTCGCTTCGCACCCAGATCTCAAGCCTTCCGAAGGCTCAGTAGGATGCTTTCATACTCAACCCCCTTTTTGGTGTCGCAACCCCATCCGATAAAATCGTATGGTTGCTCATCCAGGATCACTTTAGGGTGTCACTTGACGAAGCAAGCGACCATACAGTACAATGATTAACGAGGACACGCAAAAGATTTAGATTGTACATTAAGTCTGGGATTACATCAGTTGGTTCAAAGATTAAAAGTGCGAAAGACGTAGTTCAAAAACAAGTGTAGGACAGCAGAAACTAATAATTTACAACTCGACGATACAATTAAGCACGCCAGCCCTAGGGTGCTTAATCTTCATGGGCCGGAGAAGCGGGAACCCACTCGAAGGTCCACTCCGAGGGTGCTTCCCCTTCCTAACCACTAAAGCCATATGAACCAAAGTTAGAAGCATCACCTGCAAAACATTAATCCACAAACCCTGAGTAACTAATACTTAGCAAGACTTACCCGTCAACGTGGCCATCTAATGACCGATCCTAGAATGCAGGGAGTATTGGTGGAAGTTGATCTGGTATTGCGAAAACAGCGCTAATAGTCTATTCCATTTTTAGCCAAGTTAACAGGAGTCGCTATTAATGTACTAAGTGTGCCCCTATGCTAAAAACAAACATTCAGCACGACCAATTAGGGGTGAAACAGCCACCTTCATCATTATCCACTATTTACATATCATTGCGGCAGAAAGGAACAAGTGATACTCTTAACCATGATAACGGCAATTATAATTGATTTACATCCTGCAGGAGAAACCCGATGACACGACACATGCGCACTCAAAGGAGTCACACTTGGCCACCTTTCGCGACATCGTGACAAAGTTGGCCCAACATCCATCTCTCCAAGGACATGGTCCTCCAGGCGATGCCCTGCATCCCTGTACGGCCCCAAGCCTTTCCCACTAGCATGAGCCCAAGAAAACAAAATGCGAATTCATCCACCCTGACAGTCCATTCACCGAAAAGAGAGATGGTCAATTGTCCAACAAAACACAATGAGCTATGTCGGTTTCCTGGTCCCATTTATCAGTATGCACTCGGTACACAACTCAAACTTGACCAATGCAACCGCACCCGATAAGGTTCCAGATTTTAATTCAAATGTTCACCGTTTCCTCGAAATCACTTCTTTAATCCACATGAGTAGTCTCCAACTACTCATAATCTACCGTGTTCCTGCCCTTAATGCGTAGCAGTCTAACTTGATGGCTCTAACAAGTATCCCCATGGGCTAACGTACCAAGTCATGCATCTAGGTTTTCACGGCAAATACCTCGAAACTTAATGCACAATCAACCCTACACTCATAGTGGTAAACAGAAAATTTGTAAAACATAGGTGCACTGGAGCTTGCCTTGGTCTACAGAAAAGTCAGCGCACTCAAGAGAGAAGTTAGCTCCTACAGGTGCCTCCTCCGGATTCTCGTTTTTTGTAGGAAATTTCGGGTCGGTTCCTATATGATGAAAATACAGTTTGTGAGATGGCGATGACAAAGACTTGATAAAATAAAGGGTGGTTACTTCATTACATGATGCAGTATGATTATGATAAGTTTAATGAAAAGATTCACAATGCCTTTATTGAAGATTAACTAGGGTTTCGACGCTTAGGAATTAGGATTAACTCTAATTTCCTTGATTTCATCGTTTTTATTAAGTCTTGATTCTGATTTGTGGTTCAAATGAAACTTCTCATTTTCTTTCCAGGAAATAATTCTTAGTTGGCATGTTCTCAAAATTAGGGATTTCACTTTGTTTAGGGTTAGATCGACACTTTTCTCCGGGTATTAATTATTTAATAACTACGACTATTAACCTAGGGCTAAAAATTAAAACTTTTAATTATACCTCAAGATCATTTTTAGTTGATATTACTCTGAAATATGCATTTTGAACTTTGGCTGAGTCCTAGATGAATTTTATAGATTTTATAAAAATTTATCAAACTTTCTGTTATTAAATCTTTAAAATCAGAAACCATTAGTAAACCTTAGAATAAAATTATGAAATTTTATGGGGTCACTCATGAGCACCAAATCTAAACTTTGCTTTTGGGTCTAACCTTTTGGATGACTTTTACAATGTATTTTAGAAAATGATACTTTAACTAGGCAGATTGGAGTATTGTTAAAGTGTTGTATGCAACTTTGTGGTCCTAAAACCCCGTAAAATTCCAGAGGGTGCCTATTGTCACTATGTACTCGTGGATCAAATCTTAGCCCTAGAACTGCCATAGAATTTAAATTAAAATTCAAAAATAGACAAGAGTATTTTAATTATTTCTGACAATTCTTGGCCGTTTTAAAAAAATGCTTTAACAGAAAATTACTTCATTGTTCATGGATTCAAATAAAATTAGTTTTGGAAATTTTTAGATTTTTCAACTATTTTCTACACATTTTACAAGTTCTGGCTAAATAATAGTGTGACACCCCAGGTGTCACCAGGACCTAGATCGACATCATAAAAACCCTAATCGACAACATTTCACACCTAAAAGCAAAATCAACAATGGGAGTAAGTGCAATGTGGTTTAAAATACCCCAGAGGAATTCTACAAAAACTTTGATAATCCGCAGAACACAATTACTAGGTTCAGAAGGTTTCCACCCACAGTGTCGAAAACTTAATCCTTCGGGCAGGAATTAAACCCTAATGAGTGACCCACCAAATTTCCCACAACACCCTAGCTATATTTTTGCATAACAATTAAGTTCACCTCAAAATAGAATTTTAGAAATTTATCCAAGATTTTTAGAGAAGGTTCAAACCCTTTAAAAATTCACACAAACTAAAGTGGACCCATAAATTCAAGAAATTTTTGGAGCTGATTCAGAACTCGAACCCTAAATAAAAAGTGTTCCAAATAATTCCCTGAGCATACACAAAAATTTTCATAATTTTCTGAGCCGAGGAGGTGGAGTTTTCAATTTAAACTAGAAGGAGCCTGTAACAGTTCGTTTGAAATCGACAACAGTCTGGTGGGCAACAGTGCCGCCCGCCCCGTTGCCCAACCGCCGCTCGGCAGAGCCGCCTCCTCCGCCGGCCGGCTCGCCTTTCCGCGCCCCGCCTTCAAAGCACCGAGCAAAGGATCTTGCCGGATCTTCTTCCTCCCTTCTGCTTCCTCTCTCTCTCCCCGTCTTGTCTTCACTGCTGCGCGCCATTTCGTCGCACGGCAGAGCCCTGCGGCAAGCCACCGCCCCCGACGCCCAATCCCGCCACCCTCCCTGTCCACTCGCCAAACCCTCTCCGCAACGACTTAAAAGAGTGCGCTGAACCCTCCTCCCACTTTCCCGCGCCCAATTTCGCTATAAACCCGTGTTACCGTTTTCCCTCACTCGGGTGCCACCGTCGCCATTGCCGCCGAGGTGAGCTCACGGTGAGACCACATCTCCGACCTTTCTCCACTGATCCAACCTTGCCTAAACGACTCCCCTCGCCCCAGCTTTCAGCTCCCGAATTGCACTCCCATCGCTCCCGCCCGGAACACTGCAGTCGTCCTCACCGGCAACAGGAGCACCGCCCCGACCCTCAACCATCGAATTCATCTTCACGGTACACTCATTTTGCAATTCCTTCATCCGGCTGCTTCATCTCATCCCGGTGATCGATTTTGACAAGTGCTCGGCCGCAGAAACTCACCGGCGACGACAGAACGCCTGCACCGCCGCCAGTTCCCCCTTCTGCCGCCAATTGAGCTCACCGTCGACCTTAGCCTTCCGGCCATCCCGCGACCCTTACCCCGTCAAACAGGTTCACTGCACCACGGTGAGTCTCCTGGACCAACTAATCTTCTTCCTCCGCCGTTCCTCCGGTGATTCCTTCATCGAGCTTCGGCAGAGCCGCCACCCCTCGCCGCCGACCATGCTCCGGCCATTTTCAGTGTTTCTCCCCTTGCTCAACTCACTTGTAAAGTCATTGTGCAGCTCACGGCGCTCTCCTCTCCCGGAATTTAGCTCATCTCGTCGGGAACTCTTCCTCGCCGCCGCCACCGCCGGCCCCACGGTGAGCACCCCTCTCCGGTGATGGACCTGACCATTGTCGTGCTGCCGAGCTTCGCCATAGCTTGTAGATGGTGTAGAGCCAAGGATCGAGCGCAGCCGACCACTAATTTTGACCGAATCAACCGCCGGAGCTCGTCGGAGCTCAGCTCCCCTGTTCTGCCCTAATCACTGTTTCAATTCTATTTTCTTTCATATTGTCCTGTCTTGTAAAATGCCAAACAAATCACAGGAACCTTCAAAAATTCCAAACTAAAATTTGTTAGAACCCTCATGAGATGCACTAATTTTCTGTTAAAACACTTTTTCCTAAATGACCTGGAATTTTTAGGGATAGTTAAAACAATCTTTTCTGTTTTTGAATTTTAATTCAAATTGGAGAGCAATTATAGGGCTCAAATTTGATCTACAAGTGTGGCATGACAGAAGACATCCTCTGGAATTTTACCAGGATTTTAGGACCACAGAATTACATGTAACCTATTCAAGATACTCCATTCTGCCTAACTAAATTACATTTTTCTAAATACATTATAAAAGTACTCCAAAATGTTGAACCCAAAAACAGAACTTTAGATTTGATGCTCATGAGTGATTACAAAAAAATTTCATAATTTTATTCCAAGGTTTAATAATTATTTCTGATTTTACCATTTTAAATAACAGAAACTTTGTTGAATTCTGATAAAATCTAGAAAATTAATCTAAGCCTCAACCAAATTTCAAAATTCATAATCAGAGAGCACTACCCAGTAAAAATAAAATTTTAGTGCAACAAAAATTTTCATTTTCAACCCTAAGATTAAGAACCGTAGTTTAATTAAATAACTATTCTCCGGAGAAAGATGTCGGTAAATCTCAACCAAAAATTTGAGTTTAGACTAATTCAGAGAAATGACCCATTTACACATCACATGATGAGAAATTTGAATAAGTGACTGGGAACCCCATTCATTAAGTCAAATATTTAAACCAACGGCGTCAAGGAATTAGGGTTAACCCTAATTCTAAACGTCGCAGATTGAAACCCTAAAATACTCCTTAGCAAAAGCTTTATATTATCATTCCTTTGAACGTCACATAATAATAATGCATCATGTAGATTCCGAAGCACGCGAGGTGACTGTCGAGCCCGACTCCTCCACTCCAGCAGAAGAGATCAACCGCGAAGCCGAAGAGCCAGGCAAGCCCCGGTGCACAACCCTGGTTTTAAATTTTCCTTTTTAACTCAGTGTGTCATGCTTGTGCATTAAGTTGTTAGGAGTTGCTTGAAACCTTAGATGCATTGTTTCCCATAGGAAACCCCCCCCTCGGTAGCTGGTATAGAAACCCTTAGTATGCTATGCAGGTATTGCCGGTAGAAGTCGAGCAGAGTGGACGCTGCTCGCGAAAGGTAGGATGTTGGATGAAACTACCATTGGATACATTATGACACAGATGATGAGTTAACTAAGGAAAGATAAAAGTTTGAGGGTCAGGCAGGATACCAATTAGGTCGGCGACTGGACCGGGTCCAGGGTGACCGTAGACCTGTCTGATCCGTGTGGTCCGAGACT
Source organism: Oropetium thomaeum (assembly GCA_001182835.1). Lineage (NCBI taxonomy): Eukaryota > Viridiplantae > Streptophyta > Magnoliopsida > Poales > Poaceae > Oropetium > Oropetium thomaeum. The sequence goes on from LFJQ01000520.1 coordinate 21,132, forward strand.
GATCGAGTGTTGAACGTACTGGTCGTATGCTGGGTGTAATGGGCCCCAGTAAACCTACGTAGCCTAGTGATTGCAACGTCGAACCTGCCCTACGGTGTCTGACTAGGAGGAGATCTGGGGTGGGCAGCGTGGGAACTCCACAGAAACCGTCTGGGACGTGTTGTCTGGTGGGATGCGGCGCTGCTAAGGCAGACGTAGGAGGGAATTGACGTTGCAGGAACTGGTGTGAACGGTTGCCACGTGCGAGTCTGGGACTTGCACGTGTCGTACGATTAGGTTTCCCCCTGCAGGGTATAAAAATCGTTTCGAACCGCTGTCGCTCCCAGTTGGTGAGCATGCTCGTGAAACGCACCACATTTTTGTAAATAAGTTGAGATGCAATGAGTTGATACTATGATGATACTATTTACTTGTCACTTCTATTATGCTTGATTAGATCAGTGCTAATTAAAGTTACATTCTAACTACTTAATCTGTGCTAAAATTGACCAAGAGTAGTACAGGATGCGGGTTCGTTGGCAAATAAACCCACCCCCCCATCAGCCTTCATGTCTAGAAGTCGGCTGTAGCCAGCCTTTTGACGGGTCAGTCTTGTTGAGCTTCTTAGAAGCTCACGCGTTAGCGATATGTGGTTTTCAGGAAACGACGCGCAGAACCAGGACGCTAGCTTCCACTGGGAGGAACCACTCCGAGGTAGGGAACCTCCAGTGGGAACTGTGCGAGTCGCCGCAGTAATCTTGAAGTGGCCAGTGGCATGACGCCCGCGGGCAGGGTGCATGCTTTTGCATAATGTATGAGTGTCGGAGTCTGTATTATCGAGTCTTCCGCTGTTTCGGTTTTTAAAACTTTATTGCGCACTCTGAAATCTTGTAAGACTTATTCTACAATCCAGGAATTAACGTTGTATTTAATTTCTTCCTCCTTAAATTACTGCTGTTTATCCTGCCTGTGTTGTATTCGTGTGTACGCTCGCTTCGCCGAGCGTTGCCCAACAGCATCCTGGCTTAACGACTGAACGGCTCCGTCCCGAGACGTGGTTCTCTGGGCGGGTCCGCGTCAGCTTTGGTATCAGAGCCGTGTTGGGAAACGGTACAACGTTTAAGGCATATTTTCGAAAATTACGTGCGAGTGAGGTACGCGCCCTATTAGTTAATAGGTTATCAGGTGGCAAGCTAACCTAGTGCAGGAGCTAACTAAACCCACTCTAGATTTACATTTCTGTAACGACGCACCGACGCTAAGGTAAGCAAGGTAAGGTACGCCGCTCGACTGCGGTGAAAGGTCGAGAAATCCCTGTTGCGTCTGCGACAGTAGCGTTCTATACCGTGGTGGTATGGAAGGAGGTACTATGTTCGCTGTAATATAGTACACCCCCTTGCCGTTTAGGGAGAAAAGCGGACCTCTACCGTACGAGGTGTGGGTTACGGACCTGTTGCGAAAGCAGACCTTCGCAACAGTGGAGTCTTGTGTCTTTGCACACAAGAGATGAGTTTGTTCCTCATGACTTCGGTTTTTGCGGAACACTCTCACCTCCGCTGCCTGAGGTAAAGTGCAGTCTGTCGCCGCGCAGGAAGGTCGGACACGTGATCCCCGTACGTGACCTACTCGGGGCGACCCATATGGCAATGATATGGGTTGTTGTTTTTACTTTTGATATATATCATATTGCAACTGCCTGTGATGCATTTTCTGCAGGTACGCTAACCGCGATATCTTGAGAAAACATGTAGTAACGGCTGACTTGAGTGCGATTCTGCCACCGCCTAAGCGTATTTTCTCTTTACTTTGTGAGGACGTATAGGCCGATGTAGGATTGCATTGCATAAAGAAATATTAAAAACCCTTCAAAGAAATACTAAAACCATCCAGGAGTAAAAATTCCATCAAGAATGGCTATAACACCAACAGGAGTTAAAAAGGGTCAACCTGGATACCTTCCTCCTTAGAAATTACGTAACCTCAACCGAGTCAGAGCAGATTCCTTGCATACCATTGAGCCTTTTACAGTACTTTCCTCGATGGGAAGATTGTCTCCTTGACAGGTCAACTAGATGGTAGAGCACCTTGGACAATTCGACCGTTGCTAGTTAGCATCCTTAGTGACCGATTTCGATCACCTCTTTACGCAGGGATGAAAAATATTTTATGTACCGGAAGATTTAGCATGCGTTGAACTTTGTGTCAACATGTGGCTTCTGAACGATAAAATATTGTTCACCTCTGTGATACAGATGGACGCCAACACGATCGAGCATGGACTCGCGGAGATAGGCGTTGAAGGTACCACCCCTACCTACGTCACCAAGCAGTCAGGACGCAGGGGATTCGTGGAGATACTTGGTCAGACTTTACAGTCACTGGGTTATCCAGAGACCCCTTGGTTTCAGATCCAAGAGTTTCGGCAGTATGACCTACCGCGCTGCTCAGCCGTAGTCACACTACCCGCACATCCTCGACATGCCAATGGAGAGATCCGCACCAGCACCACGTTTGGTTCGGACAAGACTGAAGCCATTGAGGCAGCCGCTTGTCAGGCCCTATTGGGGTTATGCGAGAAGCACACGGAGGACTTAGCAGACAAGCCAGCGGCGATGTTCCCGATACGGGACCAGGTTGACAGCACCTGGCGCCGCAATGTTAAGAACGCCCAAGCCAGGACCCTCAAAGGAGAGATGGACCATGTCACTCCTTTGTTTACGTTGAGCCTAGCACTGCTCAACTTACATGAGGACACTGTTCTCACCGCCCAGATGGATCGACAGGCTTTGCGTCGGGCTCATGTGGAGATGGCCCAACTCAAGGAGAAGGTACAGAACTTGGAGAGCAGAAACAATGCACTGCGTGCTCGCTGCGACGCGCGTGCTACACGCATTTCTGAGCTGGAGGCAGTTTCTGAGATTAAGACTGCCCAAGTCCACGCTAGGGAGAATGACATCAACATTATGTTGCAGCACATTCACCAGCTAGAGATACTCAGGGATAATGCGATTGTGCTAGCTGAGGACCTCTCCCACGAGAACCATCATCTGCAGCATCAGATAGCGGGACTTTTGGAGGCATAGCAGCCCCCTCCCGCTAACGATGATGCGCCTGAGTCAGAGGTGTCGGATCCCGAAGCTTCAGACCCAGAGCCAGATGAGGAGTAGATCGGAGATGGTTTTACGACGCCAAGTTTAGCTAGAGGAGTCGTTTAAGGAGTGTTGTGCCTGTCATGGCATTTAGCGTGTGTTCTCGTGAATTTGTCCTAGTGGCGTTGTAACCTTTTGGATGTAAGGGTGGTGATTTGACAGTCTAGAGAACTTGAAGGAACTTATGTACTGTCATTATTTTGGAAAGGAA
>LFJQ01000521.1:0-24376 GCA_001182835.1 Oropetium thomaeum
TTATTTTATAAATATTCCCTTTCTAAGCAAGAAATCCTCAACTAACACTAGAACAATATTTCCAATTTAAAGTTGAATTAGAGTTGTTGTAACGACACCAATTTCAGGACTGAAGAAATAGATCGATTATGCTAAAGTTCCTCTACGATACAGCTAAGCATGGAGGCATGGAGCAGTGACCTAACTTAGACAGGGACCTTTCAAGTAGACTAGTAGAGTGCATTTCTGGCATTCAGCTGCAGAATTGGCCAGGATGGGAACACGTCTTAGTAGAAATTTCTCTATTTCCACACTTCCAGTCAACCACTGATAGCTACGGGACTGCATAGATGTCAGGACTCAGGACCTAAGATACAGGGAGATTTGGTACTCCCTCTAACACCTTGTCTAAAACGAATAGAACGTTAAATATGGTGGGAGTATAACTTATCAAGAGTTTTTTTTTTTTTTGCACAGGAACTTATCAAGAGTTAAGAGTACTTGCCCGTCGAAACATCATTATTTGTCCGTCTCTTTTTCTCTTTTTTCAAAGCAATCGTCCTTGTTTCCTCTACTCTATTTTCCGTCATCGTTGTGGAAAGCGATTGTCTCTGACGTGTTTCTTTTAGCCAATTGAACGGAGACTAATTATTAGCTGACTAATTTTTAATTTATAAAGTTTTAAATGGGTAGGACTAATTGATGGAGTAACAATCCTTTCATGGACTAATGGTTTTTCTATACTTTATCTGTATTTTTCTTAGAAATAATTATTAGTTCATGAAATCTGGTCTAATTGAAGTCTAGACTCCAAACATGCATATGACTAATTGTTAGCTAATTATTAATCAAGGACTAATAATTTCCTATAGATCAAACAGGGTCTTAATTAAAAGAAATCAGACAAACGATTGAAAACAATTCCTACAATGTTGACGTTGATGCTCTTCAGTCATCATTTACAGAAAAGCATGTTGCTGTACTAAGGATCGAATCAAGTCAGGTGTACTGACAAAATTTTGTTTCTGTGTAAATGACCTCTGAATTCAGTTCATCTGAAAATGTTCTTTAGAATTCAGAGAGCCTCAGTGTTCTAATGTTCTTTGACTTAAGATGTAAAGAATGAATCGCAACATGTGCTATGCTCAAACTCACCTCCTCCGGTCGTGGACGGCGTCACGTTCACTGCCGCAGGCGCGGGCGCCCGCGGCACCACAGCTGGCTTCGGCACCTCGGGGAAGAACTGGTACGTCTCATACCTGTAATTACACCGCAATCCGACAATCCTGCCCCCCTGTTTCCCGCTGAAATACTTGAGCCTCGACTGAATTATGCCGGCGAGACAGGTCCTGCAGTCTTCTGGCGACAAGTCCGGCGTGCACTGCGCCAGACCGTAAAGCTTCTCGAAGGTCTGGAAGTCCTCCACCGCGGTGCCGAACCTCCTCGGCGAGTTTGCGGCCGCGTAGTCGGCGGTGGCGTTGAGGAGCACGCCCACGGCGTCGTCGAACACCTCGAACGGCGCCGACACGTTAAACGTGTTCACGAGGATCAGTGCGTCCCCGCGGCCGTTGTCCAGTACCACCTCGACGGCTTCATAAATCCTGCCGGACGCGGACACGTTCCGCATAGGCTTTAGTATGATAAACTCACCGCCACCTCTGATAAAGCTGAATAACTTCTTGTTAGAGAAGCGGAGGAGACAGAGGTCGTAGAAGAGGGTGGCATCCTTGTTGTATGCGCACAGCTGCTGCGCGTCCTGGAAGGCGGTGGCCACGCAGTCACTGCAGGCGGAGGCGTTGGCGATGTCCCCGCGGCAGAGCGCGAGCGCGTGCACCTGATTCGGGACGGCGCCGGCCTGGAAGGTCGCGAAGAGATCCGGAGACGAGGAGGCCATCTTCGGAAGCGTGGAGGCGAGCCGCTGGATGTTCGCCTCGTATGGGCTGTTAGCCGTGTAGTTGCCGCTCATGCCGCAGAATTGGCCCAATGGATCGCCGGCGGCGAGCGGCGGGAGGGCGAAGGCGAGGAGAACGGGCATGGCGACCACGGCGAGGTAGGTGCTAGGTGGCCATGGTGGTCGGCGGCCATGGTCATGTCCATGTCTGGCGGCGGAGGAAGCTGCGGCGGCGAAATGTACGAGCTGAAGGAAAGGTCTGCAGGGAGGGATCAGGGGTGGCACGGAGGCTAGTTTTCCTTGTGTGGGGTTAGTTTGACCTGCCTTGGCTGAGACAATGACACCGGGCCCTGAGTGCCCTGACAGCTAGTATCTCCGAGGACGGTGGACGACGGGTCTTCCCGTTCCCGTCAGCTCTTATCTGGTACTTCTTCCCCTGAGGCCTTGTCGTGGCGGTAGACGCAGCAACGCATGCTGCTAATAGACTGACTATCGTAAAAATTGGGACTGCTTCCCTTTCCCAGCATCTTCCCAAAGCTTTTTATTTTATTTATATGTAGTATCGTCTAACTGCTGCAGTGCTGCTGGAACAGTCCTGCCCAACTCCCCACGCAAGAACTGACACGACACATGGCCACCGACGGGCGGCAACCCGTCCTCCCCCGCCTCGCCGCCGGCCTCTTCCTCGTCTGCCTTCTCTCGCCACTGGCTGCCGCCCAGCCGTGGTGGGTCTGCGGGACCGACAGCGACTACGCTGCGGGCAGCCCCTACCCGGCCAACCTGGATCAGCTCTCTGCCACCCTCCCCAGCAACGCTTCTGGGGCGCTCTTTGCGAAGGTCACCGTCGGTGCCGCTCCGGATGTCACCTACGCTCTTGCCTTTTGCCGCGGCGACTCCAACGCCTCTGCCTGTGAGTCCTGCGTCGCCAGCGCCTTCCAGTACGCCCTGCAGCTGTGCGCCTTCAACATGGAGGCCACCGTACTCCTCGACGCGTGCAGCCTCCGGTTCTCCAATGAGAGCCTCATCGACAACGGCAGCCCCTTCTGTATCAATAATGCGCAGAACGTGAGCTCATCGGTGGAGGAGTTCGACGCTGCCGTGGGCGTACTCCTCAACGCCACCAGCGACTACGCCGCTAACTCGTCCAGACGGTTCGCCACCGGGGTGGAGACCTCCCGTACCAGCAACTTCACCATCTACGGGCTGGCCCAGTGCACGCTGGACATGTCGCCGACCCACTGCCGGAGCTGCCTTCAGGGAGAAGTACTTGCGTTGCAGTACCTCAGCGGGAAGCGGAGCGGGAGGATTAGCGGGGTGCGGTGCAACATTAGGTACGACCTCAACAATAAGTTCTTCACCGGAGGCCCAACGCTGCGGCTGCAAACGCAGCTGTGGCCGCCGCCGGATTCTGCTCCTAATAACAACGCGACGCCGACGGCTACACCCGGAGGTGAAAGCTAGATTTGTTGATCGTTTTATGAGCAAATTGGAACTATAGTCTTAAAGTTAAATTCTTTAACAGGATTATAAATCTGCATTTTTATGAATAGATTTTTGTATATCTTAAAAACACGTATTTTGATTTTGATTTTCTTTCATGATCTTGACATCGATGCAGTCCTTTATAACTGTTGCTCTTAATTTATATATCTAAAAAAAGATGGGATTTTTGCTGTTTATTTGAACCAAGGAGAGAATTGTTACATTGTTCTGCATATTATTGTCATCTGAAGTTTTGGCATTTATTTTCAGGACAAAAAAGAAATAAAAAGAGGATTGCTATAGGGATTACATTATCCGTAGGTGCTGCAATGCTAGCAATTATTATTGTCTGGCTCTGCTTTTTGAGGAAGAGAGTTCCAGCAAGAAAGCGTGTACCATCTTGTATGTTATCTTGACTTTTCTGAATCACTTTAGTTATGTTCAAAATTATCATGTTCCGGGCTGCAGGCTGCTGCTTCTTGTATTACAAAAGTTTTGCCAGTTTCATTGAACTGTATATGCACTTATTTTGTTATCTTACAGATGCAACTAATGCTGACGAGGAGACTGAATGCATCAATTCACTTCTTCTCGATATAGCAACACTACGTGCTGCAACTGACAATTTTGCTGAGAGCAGTGGGATTGGTGAAGGAGGTTTTGGTGCAGTATATAAGGTACTACCACTCAAACCATTTTCCTCTTCAGAAAGCGTTTTCAGTTCAACAAAGATTTCGAGCTTGTGTAGGGTGTCCTTCCTGACGGTCAAGAAATAGCGGTGAAGCGGCTCTTCCAGATGTCAGGGCAAGGAATACAAGAGCTGAAAAACGAGCTTGTTTTGGTTGCAAAGCTTCAACACAAGAATCTCATTAGGCTTGTCGGTGTTTGCTTGCAAGAACATGAAAAAATGCTTGTGTATGAATACATGCCCAACGGAAGCATTGACACCATTCTTTTTGGTGACTTCTCTTTCTAATAACATTTAGCAGTTGTAACAAGTACTAGCAAATTCAATATTGCTAACACAAGGCTTCTGTTTCAACTGCCAGATCCTGAGGAATGTAAGGAGCTAGATTGGGGAAGAAGATTCAAGATAATTGCTGGAATTGCACGGGGATTACGGTATCTTCATGAGGATTCTCAATATAAAGTTATTCACCGAGACCTGAAAGCGAGCAACGTCCTATTAGATTCTGATTACTCTCCCAAGATTTCAGACTTTGGCTTGGCTAGGCTTTTCGGAGGGGAACAAGATCAATCACAGGTCACAAAAAGTGTTATAGGAACATAGTAAGTATAATTAAAACAAGTAAATCAATTTGATATCAGTTATTGGTATGCTAACCACAGGAACATTGTTTCCAACGTGCAGTGGATACATGGCACCAGAATATGCGATGCACGGCCACTATTCTGTGAAGTCTGACGTCTTTAGTTTTGGCGTATTGATTTTAGAGATCCTAACTGGAAGAAGAAGTAGTGGCTCCTATAACTTAGAGGAATCTGTTGATCTTTTAAGTCTTGTAAGTTCATGTATATATTACTTCCAAATGTTCTGAACAACTTACTGACAATAAATAATTTTGAGCGAAATTGCAACATTTTGATGCAGGTATGGGACCATTGGATCACAGACAGGATCATGGAGATCATGGATTCATCTATAAGAGGCAACGCCCCGGGAGACCTATTTCTCAAGTGTGTTCATATCGGGCTACTATGTGTCCAAGATAACCCAGTTGATAGACCCACGATGTCAACAGTAAATGTTATGCTCAGCAGCAACACTGTTTCATTGCCATCTCCAGTAAAGCCAGTGTTTTTCATTCCCAATAGTGGTACCTACTCAAATGTGTATTCAGAATCGTATTCCTGCAGCTACCCAGTCCACGCCAGGGATGAGGATGTTACTAGTTGAAGCATGGTTAGAGACAAATTGAATTATTGTTATTGACCATATGCATGTCACCAGGCAAATTGAATTATTGTTATTGGAATAAACATAGGAAAAAGAAAACTAAAAAAGGTTCTAGAATTTGAATATGTTGATGGTATATACTACTGTAACTTGAACAGATTAAAAATCATTATCCTAGTATGTAATTAGTTAATGTACCGTCAGCAAAGTTCCACGTGCAGCTCATATACGTCTCACAATGGTCAACAATTACGTGTTCTATACCTTGACTTCTTCAGTCCTGTCACAATCAACTGCTTCACTGTCCAGCGAAAACGACATGACAAGTACGCGTTGAGCAGGCCAAGCTTGACGATTTCTTCTTGCATGGAGAAAATGGCAGAGCAACCAAAATAGCTGCAGGACGTTGCCTGTTCCATTTTATTCATGCTGATTATTCTAGCCTTCGCTTTCATTTGCTCGAAGAGAAGGATGACTGAAGAACCAAAAATGGTACAAGAAGCATACCGTTTTGACAGTTTGCAACGGAAAGTTTAGGTTGCTCGTCTACATATCACTGCTAAGATGTTTTCAAAACCAACACTGATGAACAAGCTGTAAAGAAACACTGTGCAATAGAAGGATCAAGGATTTTGCCGGGGGAGGGGGGGGCTCCCTCATGGACACAATTTCCATATACTAAATTGAAACAGCTGTAAATTAAGCGGATTTTAATAAGTAAGAAGATGGTTAAAGATAATGTAAAATATCAACCGTGTCAAACATTTTAGATAGAAGGAAAAAAAATAACTAAAATTGTCATAAAAACAAGAGCAGCCCCACGGAGTCAAATAACGAGTCGTCGCCAACATTGCTCCGTCAAACCATGATCCTCCTTATGATTATGATAGGTGTCCAAACACAAACCCATGCGAGAGACTTCAGTGACTCTTCCGCTTCGCCTCATCGGCCCCTTCCCTGCGTCCATACCTGACGCGCCATGGCGTCCACGGGGGCACCCCGCTGCGGCGTGTTCTCCGTGCCGGGCCTCCTGCTGGCTCTCATCGCCGCCCTCCTCGCACCGCTGGCTGGGGCGCAATCGCAGCAATGCGGAAACAACGGCAACTTCTCGGACAATAGCCCCTACCAGGCCAACATCAGGCTCCTCTCCACCACGCTGCCGAGGAACGCCTCATCTTCCCGCGACCTCTTCGCCAGGGACAGCGTCGGCACCGTCCCGAACATCGTGTATGCGCTCGCGCTCTGCCGCGGGGACACCACCAACGCCTCCGCCTGCGAGTCCTGCGTCGCCACCGCGTTCCAGGACGCGCAGCAGCTGTGCGCCTTCAACAAGGACGTCACCATCTACTACGACGCCTGCTACCTCCGCTTCTCCAACGCCAACTTCCTCGCCCGCACCACCAACGACAACCCCATCGTCTTTGTGAACTCGCAGAACGTGAGCTCGCCGGTGCGGGCATTCGACGCCGCCGTGGTGACGCTCCTCAACGCCACCGCCGCCTACGCGGCAGTGAACTCCACCAGGCGGTTCGCCTCGGGGGAGGAGGGATTCGACAGCGGCAACCAGACCATCTACGGGCTCACGCAGTGCACGCCGGACCTGTCGCCGGACGACTGCCGGAGCTGCCTTGCGGGTATATTCGGCACGCTACAGCAGTACTCCAGCGGGAGGCAAGGCGCGAGGATCATCGGGATCCGGTGCAATTTCAGGTACGAATTGTATTCTTTCTTCTCCGGCAGCCCATCGCTGCGGCTGCCCGCTCCGTCTTCTTCGCCGCCGCCCGCACCAGCTCCAGCGCCGGTTAACATGACGCCGCCGGCGACCCCGCAAGGTGATATTTTGACACATATCCTCTTAATTTTGCAGTTTGTTGTTTCGATTTTAATGCTGTACATATACAGTTTGTTGCATGCGAATTGAAAGAGATTGGGGATTGATAGGGATTTAAATACCTACCAATCCCTTCCCTCTAAATCCTTATGGAGAGGGGAATAACCAAACAAGCCGTTAGAATTGTGTCTCAAAAATAAAAAACAAGCCTAAAAGCACGAATTAGCGCGCTGGCAGTTGTCTATTCTCACCTATGTTATCGCGTAGTTATTCCTTGTGGATATTGAGTTGGTAATTTGGGGCTAACAACAAAGTATATAAAGAATTATGTAGTTTTCAGTGCTGGATATATGCTCTAAGAATTTGGAGTCAACAGATTTTGGTCCAGATCGCCTTACTTCGTTGATAGTGACATCTCTGGGAGTGCCATCGCTATCATTTACTAGTTCTTTGAATGGAAAACGGCTAGTCATCTATGCAGAAGAATTATCAATTGGTTGGTTTCAAAGAACGTTCTTAAGTCTCTATCAGCATTATTTGTGTTGAATTATCAATTGAAGCCTGGACGTCTCTTTGAATCGGAAGACTGGTACGAGTTTTATTCATCTATTACATGAATCTAAGCAAAATTTATAATTGGAACTAGTAGCTGCCTCGCAACCACCCCTAACTGCTTCTGAAGTCAAATAGAAATAGTATGATTGGAGATGGTGGGGAGGTTCTTAACTCATTCTGTTGCTTGCTTGTATCTCAAATACTGAATTATGGGGCCCTATCCCTGGAGATGGGGGCTGGGTATATCCTTCTTTTGAAAAAAAAGGAAAAATCTTTTAAAACGATAAAGCATCTAGGCAGCCTAGGTGTTAGATAAAATCAAAGTTGATATACGTAGAAGTACAAAGCATGTCTGCTTGTGCTTTTTTTTATTCATTATTTATTAGAATGGTCAAAGTCAGAGAGACTAGTCTCCAAAGAAATGTGATTGGTTTCATTTCCAATGGGCATATAAAGCATACTATTATGCAATGGCATGACTTCCTTTAAGACTTACTTTCCATAATGTAGTGGTCTACATGCACGAAGCTTCTTAGTGGTTTTGTACAAGTGCGCACATTGTTAGTTGCTTTCCATAATGTATTTGTCTATTTGCACAATTCCACTAAGCTTCTTAGTGGGTTTCTACAAGTGCACGAGTCTTTGTATATTTGAAGGGAAGCTTCGAAAAGCCTACTTTGCACCAAGTAGTTCTCTACTTCAGACGGTTTTATGTTACTAAGATTTGCTGCATACGTCGTCATCTGAATATTGCCACATCTGCTTACAGGAAAATCAAGAAACAAAACGGGTTCTGTTCTTGTAATTGCATTGCCAATAGTTGCTGCAGTTCTAGCAGTAACGCTGGTGTGTCTCTGTTTTATGAGGAGGAGGAGGAGGAGGAGGAGACCATCAAGAGAGCATCCACCATCTTGTAAGTTGTCTTGGCAATTTGAAATTGTGAACAGATCTCTAGAGAGAGAGGAACCAGCATCCTATTTGTCACACCCCAAGATTTCAAGTTTTGTAATATGACTTAAAACAGGGATAAATAGTACTAGATTTGATTATTCTGATTCTTGTAGATAGTTGCGTTATAAGCTTCTTTTTAACAGATTCAACTAACCCTGAGGACATTGAAAGCATTGATTCACTTCTTCTCGATATATCAACACTACGTGCTGCAACCGATAACTTTGCTGAGGGCAACAGGCTTGGTCAAGGAGGATTTGGTGCAGTTTATAAGGTTGATACCCGCTCGTACCATTCAAATTAATAAAGTGGTTTGAATGTTATCAACCATTTAAATTACAGATTTGCTCCTCATCAGTTGCCTGAAATTTTGTATATATCTCAGCCTAGTTGCAATAGTTATGTTTATATGTTGCAAAACCATTATGTATCCTTTTATAGGCTATGTGCTGTGTATGTACTGCTTTATGTTAGCCAAACATTGTTATATAATGTTGCAATAGTCATTTTGCATGTATTGCAATCGTTATATTTAGTTGTTTCAGATTTTTCAACCTTAACATGTTGCAAAATATACCTTTAAATTAATAAAGTGGTACACACTTGTGTAGGGCATCCTTCCAGATGGCCATCAAATAGCTGTGAAGCGGCTCTCACAGAGTTCAGGGCAGGGGATACAAGAGCTGAAAAATGAGCTTGTTTTGGTTGCCAAGCTTCAACACAAGAATCTTGTTAGGCTCGTTGGTGTTTGCCTGCAAGAACATGAGAAACTGCTTGTTTATGAATACATGCCCAATAGAAGCATCGACACCATTCTCTTCGGTACTATTTTGCTATAATCGTTTTTCAGTACCATATAAGCAGGACAAAGAAAAACATCACTAGTATTGACATAAGGTTTTTTGTTGAGCTGCTAGATACTGAGAAAAGAAAGCAGGTAGATTGGGAAAAGAGATTGAAGATAATAAATGGAACTGCTCGAGGATTACAGTATCTCCATGAGGATTCTCAGTTGAAGATTATTCATCGAGACCTTAAAGCAAGCAATGTCCTACTAGACTCCGATTACACTCCTAAGATATCTGATTTTGGATTGGCGAGGCTATTCGGAAGAGATCAAACTCAGGAGGTCACCAATCGTGTCGTTGGAACATAGTAAGTTATTGGTTTTTTAGTGGGGGACACTTGACCGATTGGTCCCACTCAAATTTCTGTTATCATCTAAATTCTGACGACATGATGTCTACTTCATAGAAGTTCGTCACTCAATATCATCTTGGCTGGGTGGGTCCTGCTAACAATAGTGACTCTCTCCTCATGATGCAGCGGATATATGGCACCGGAGTATGCCATGCGTGGTCATTACTCTATAAAGTCAGACGTCTTCAGCTTTGGCATTTTGGTCTTAGAAATCTTAACCGGAAGAAAAAGCAGTGGCTCCTTCAGCATCGACCAATCTGTTGATCTCTTACGTCTAGTATGTCATTCTACTATTCTCAAACTCTGTAAATTAGTAGCCTGCTAAAAAAAGAAAAGAAAAGAAGTAAATAAATAAAAACACGCTAACACAATTGCATTTCGTAAATGCAGGTGTGGGAGCACTGGACGACAGGAACAATTATGGAGATCATTGATCCATCTCTACGAGGCAGAGCTCCTGCACAACAGATGCGGCAGTATGTTCATATTGGGCTACTGTGTGTTCAGGACAACCCCGTCGATAGGCCGATGATGTCGACAGTAAACGTTATGCTTAGCACCAGCACCATCTCTCTCCCGGCTCCATCGAAGCCTGTATTCTTCATTTCGGGAAGCGGCACCTTCCCTAGTGCTTTTTCGGAGTCATACCCTACAGGTACCCATTCTGCTGGTAAGTCAGGTGCAGCGTCGCCGAATGAAGCGTCAATTACAGAACTAGAACCAAGATGAGTTGTAAAACTCGCCATGAGAACTGAATTATTCAATTACTTGATTGCTCTACCATTTTCTTAGGAGATTTGTGAACGCTTTTCTTTCTATCTTAATACAAAGATACGCACATACAGAGCATATCGTATTGGAGAAAAAGAAAAGCCGGGCAAGAGTTTTATGTTTCCTCTGGAGCCTCCCCTCAATGATGCATGCCTTCTGTCCATGTCAATCACAAATGCTTTTTTTATTTTGTGTGTTGTGTGTGTATGAAGGAAAGTCAATCGCAGTGTACTGATCTATACAGAAACCATGCCAGTTACTGTATCCGATAGCAAAACAATATGATCCAACCTAACGATTGAGCCATCCCATTGTTGAATGCATGTATGTGCTTTTGTTTTTGGACTTTAGATTCTCAGTTGAATGTGAGTCGTACCACGAGGGTCGTGCTTATAGTGCTGCAGTCTTCAAACTTTCACTTGAATGTGAGAAAAAGAAAAGACTAATGCAGGCAGGTGGTTTATTTCAGCATCTCACTATTTCAGTGCACATACTCACCAACCAGCTGATGACCCAATAGAAAAAAGTAGAAAACATGATACTGTCATATACTACCTCTTTTTTTTATTGTTGACACTTCAGACATTACAATTATATATTATCTTTGATCATTCGTATTATTCAAAAAATTATGTTAATATCAAATATTTTGTTATGATTTGATTTATAACTAAAGATATTTGAATCACAACTAAAAATTTTATATGTTTAAAATAAATTTTTTGAATAAAAAGAGTGATCAAAAATGATGTAAAAAATAAAACGTATCAACAATAAAAAAACAGAGGTAATAATAAAAGGCACCCGAATGCTGTCCTCAAGATGGAACATCAGTACAGCATTGGATGCATGAATTTAGCTAGTCTGTCTGACGGTCCGATGATTGGTTTTTTAGTTCAAATCATACATTCATCTAGCTCAAAATTTCTCTACCAACTTGCAGTGCTGCCAAAATAAACAAGCCATGCCCGTGCAATGCAGTTTGCAAACAGAATAACACTATTCCCTATAAATCCTTCACGGCTGTATTAACTCTCATCCATGGGATCATTTCCACTGCCTCTCTGGGACCGCGCATCCTTGGCTCCAGCTTCCGAATCTTTTGCAACAGAGTCTTCCAAAGCCTCTAGGAATGACGCAACTGTGAACTTATCTGCATCCAAAATCACGTCTTAGACATCAGAATTAGAACAATTAAACAGATGGATACTGTTACAGAGACCGCAACAGATTCAATAGGTGCTATTAGGAACTATACTTGTCAATCAGGAAGTTGCTGCAATCAACAACAACAACCAGCCTTTTAATCCCAAGCAAGTCGGGGTAGGCTAGAGATGAAACCCCGAGTACTAACAAGAAACTCAGGGAGGATCAAACCGAAAAAGAAAAAGGAAGCCGAGCAAAGACCAAATAGTCAAAACCAAGGAACCGGAAAGTGAAACAACAAACGAAAAAGCCAGGAAAAAGGAGAAAAAGAGGGAGGCAAATCAAGGTTCCGGCACATGGATTGCCAGTCTCCACAAACTCCTATCTAAGTCTAACTCCCTATCAATATCCCACTCCTTCATGTCCCTTTTAACCGACTCCTCCCAAGTCAAGTTTGGTCTTCCTCTTCCTCTCTTTAGATTAACCGGACGTCTAATGATGCCACTGCGGACCGGTGCCTCTTCAGGTCTCCGTTAGATATGTCCAAACCATCTCAAGCGATGTTGCGTGAGCTTCTCCGCAACTGGTGCTACTCCTAATCGCTCTCGTATGTCTTCATTCCTGACACGTATGACACAAATCCACCGTAACATATGCATCTCTGCCACGCTTAGCTGCTGGACATGCTTCTTTTTAGTAGGCCAACACTCAGCTCTATATAGCATAGCCAGTCGGATCACAGTCCTATAAAATTTGCCTTTGAGCTTTTGTGGGACTCTGTTGTCACATAGGACACCAGAGGCTTGACGCCACTTCAACCATCCGGCTTTAATTCTATGACTGACATCTTCATCAATGTCTCCATCCCTCTGCAATATTGATCCCAAATATCAAAAGGTGTCCTTCATGGAGACCACCTGACCGTCGAGTCTGACATCCCCTTCCCCTTCTTCATGTGCAGTGGTACTGAAGTCACACTTCATGTACTCTGTCTTAGATCTACTAAGCCTAAAACCTTTTGCTTTCAAAGTCTTCCTCCGTAACTCTAACTTCTGGTTAACTCCCGCCCTAGTCTCGTCCACTAGCACAACATCATCTGCAAAAAGATACACCAAGGGACCTCTCCTTGGATGTCCCTTGTGATCTCATCCATCACTAGGACAAAAAGATAAGGGCTCAAAGCTGACCCCTGGTGCAACCCTATAGTAATAGAGAAGGCATCCGTGTCTCCACCGCTTGTTCGGACACTTGCTACAACATTATTATACATATCCTTGATGAGGTTAATGTACTTTGTTGAGACTTTATGCCTATCCAAGGCCCACCACATAACATTTCTAGGCACTTTATCATATGCCTTCTCAAGGTCAAAGAAAATCATATGCAGGTTTTTCTTTTGTTCCTTATATCTTTCCATGAGTTGCCTTATCAAGAAAATCGCCTCCATAGTTGACCTTCCGGGCATGAAGCCAAATTGGTTATTGGTGATAGTTGTCAACCTCCTCAAGCCATGTTCAATAACCCTCTTCCAAAGTTTCATTGTATGGCTCATTAGCTTGATCCCCCGATAGTTAGTACAACTCTGAACATCTCCTTTGTTCTTGAAGATTGGAACTAAAATGCTCTGTCTCCACTCCTCGGGCATTTTGTTTGATCGGAAGATAAGGTTGAACAATCTAGTGAGCCAAACTATCGCTATGTCACCAAGACCTCTCCAAACTTCAATGGGTATGCCATCTAGACCCAACGCCTTGCCTCCTTTCATCCTTTTCAAAGCTTCTTTGACCTCCGCTTCTTGAATCCTCCTCACAAAGTGCACATTGGAGTCATCGGGAGAGGCTTCCAACTCCATAGAAGAGTTCCCTCTGTCTTCGTTAAAGAGTTTGTCAAAATACTCCCGCCATCTCTTCTTGATCTCTCCATCTGTGACTAACAGCTGCTCTGACTCGTCCTTAATGCACTTGACTTGGCCTAGGTCGCGTGTCTTCCTCTCTCGGCTTTTAGCTATCTTATAGACGTCCTTTTCTCTCTCCTTCGTGCCCAATCGCTGGTATAAGCTATCATACATCCGGCCCCGTGCCTCGCTCACCGCTCGCTTCGCAGACTTCTTTGCCGCCTTGTATTGCTCTATATTCTCCGCACTCCTATCTAGGTGTAGGCGCCGAAAACACTCCTCTTTGATAGCCTTTTGGACCTCCTCATTCCACCACCACGTGTCTTTAGCTTCGCGCTTGGCTCCTTTAGTCACTCCAAATTCTTCCACAGCCACTTTCTTAATGCACTTGGTCATCTTCAGGCACATGTTGTTAGCATCATCCTCATCATGCCAAGGGCCCTCTTGGAGGACCCTATCCTTGAAAGTCTGAGCAGACTCTTCTTTAAGCTTCCACCACTTTGTCCTAGCCACTTTGACACGCTTGCTTCCTAAAGTACGTACCTGGAAGTGAAAGTCAGCTACCACAAGCTTATGCTGAGGTACTACACTCTCCAGGTATCACCTTACAATTTAGGCAAGTGTGTCTATCCTCTTTCCTCGCTAGGATGAAATCAATTTGGCTACAATGGTGGCTGCTGATATAAGTTATGAGGTGAGAGGCTCTTTTCCTGAAGAACGTGTTCGCTACCATCAGATCATAGGCCAAGGCAAAGGTTAAGACGCTCTCCCCCTCCTGGTTCCGACTCCCGTATCCGAAGCCTCCATGTACCTCCTCAAAACCAACACTAGAAGAACCTACGTGGCCACTAGGAAGTTGCTGCAATAACTATTCCTTTTTTAAGATTAATATTAGAAGCATTAAAGATATTACATAAAAAATTGCTGCAAGAATTATTCCATCTTGACCCATTTTAAAGTTTTCTTGATATTGATATTAGAAACATAAAAAGCTGGCGCATAAAAAGAATATGTTTATGTGCATATCATGGAGCCATAAAGGAGAAGAATTACATTTACTAGGATCAACTCCGAATTGAGCAAGATCTATTTGACCTGTCCGTAGAACCTGCCACACAGGCAAACATCACAAATCAGCACTGCAATTGACCTCACAACGTTATGACAAAGTAAAATGAAAAGCATGGCAACTAACATGGGTAAATGCATCTACTTGTTGACGCAAAGGAGGACTCTGGAGCAGCTCAAGAATATCACAGGGGGTCCATTGGCCCTGTAATTCAGTAATTACCGAAAATTGAGCACAGGGATCAGTTAAACTGGAAACATGGATAGAAGTCAAATTTTATAGAAACAAACCTCAGGAAGATGCGATGTTAATTGTTCAATGGGCAAATTTTCAATTAATGGTAAAACCAATTCAGGCTTCAGGATGTCTGCTAATCCTAGCCCTGCAGCACCAAGTATAATAAATAGCTATAATGAAGTTGACCGTTTATGTGCATCAGTTCAGTATGACACTTACCAGCATCAGGGTCAGCCGTGGCACCTGATATTGCTAGGTGAACGTTAATAGAAGTTTCAGAAAAGGATATATAGAAAGGATTAAAGGATGAAGTCTCCTAATTCCTAAAAGGAAACTAACTTAACTGATACCTGATGGCTGTATCGCACTCAATATTCTTTGCAGATCTTCCAATCGTACAGGTCCAGCAGCAGATGTCACTTCACCAGCCAAATCAGCGGTCATGCTCTGATCAACTAGATTCCCAGCTCTGCCATATATTGGTCCACAGAAGAAAGGAAAAGGTAACTAATACCGAGTGCGATGGTTGAATCTGGTGGTGGTGGGGTGGGGTGGGGGGGTGCGCTTCCATCAATTACAGCATAACACCCAATAAAAGTAGTGAAGCAGTGGCCAATCAAATTCAAATGCAGATTGATATATGCACAGGCTGATACAACAGTAGGTCTCAAAGTTCAATTTACCTGGAAGAGATATCATCGTCCGCTGTATTTTCAGACATTTCTGCTTCGATAGGCACTTGAAGATCTGCCTCACCATCTACACAACAATGAATCAAGACCTTAGATCGAGAACCTAAATAGTGCATAGCTGAGAAACCTAACATTCGGAGCATACCTAACGGTTGATTTATGTAGGTGTTAACTTGGATGCAAATCTGCGAGTCTCTATCAGCATTTGGCTCCTGAAAAATAATCATCAAAATAACAGTTATTAAACCATCAACAAATGTGTGAAGAATCTTTTTTCACATGTAATGGACCTGCATCCAGAAGAAGAATTTCCTATCATCATGCCTGAACTTCAAGATGTAAACCCTTCCAGAAGATGCTGTTACCTGTAGAAGTGAAATTTGGTTAGCACTGAGGCATAGGAATTCACGAAAAATGAACTAGGAAATAGGAAAACTATCAGACTGTAATAAGCGTTACTCCATACCTTTTCAAAGACAGCCTCCTCAGGAAGGACTATTTGGTCCTGTGAAATATGGAATCAAGGATAGACAAAAAAAAACATGGACTAAAGCAGACAATTCTGGAGATGCTTCCTAATTTCAAACATATCAACTTAATGAAGGACCATATACAAGCTCAAACATAGATAACAAGCAGCTTATGCAAAGTCAAGGTTTCTTATTCATAGAATAGTTGTAGTACTACTATAAATGCCTACAAGAAATACATTTGTGAGGGGATACATCTTCAACTATGTTCTGTGCGCGATCAAGCCACTGAAAATGAACTAAGCCTTCTTCAGCCTGCAAAGAGGCACATAAATAGTTTCAATGAACTTCCAAATACCTTAAAAACTAAAGTTTTATCAACCAATATAGAATTTGTACCCTGCCAATACGGACAAGTCCTTTGCGTGTGTCTGGAATCACTCGCGTTCCCTCAAGAGACATCTTACCAGCACGAAACTCACACATGATATCCTGAGAGATAAATCAAAGAAGTACATAAATTAATATATAACTAGGGAACTCAACAGCTTTGTTACGGAACATGAGATGACAGATGAATTAAAGAGCATCCAGATTACGACTTCTGGAGATTTCAGCACTAGACCGAAGAGAAAGCTTTAAACACTATCTACCAAGGGAAAACATAAGCTAGAAAGTATTTACTTAAAAACAAATAACAGGGCTCAGTGGCGGACGAGGATGGAGGTAGGGTAGCTGCCCAATCTAGTCCAACGGAGAGATACCCTCCTCCCCTCTCCTCCGAGATGCCTCCACCACGACAGTCGCCAGACTCAGCTGCCCCACATCTAATCCCTATGCTCATCCCCGTCGCCGTCCCGGCTCACGGGCGAAACTTTCTTCGCCCCCTCGTAAAGGAATCGACCCATCCCCGCTACATCCAGACTACAGGATTAGACGATTGGGGGTGAGTGCTCAGCTCTCACCATCCGTCGAAGCTGGACGAGGAAGGCCAAGCCAACCCAAGGTGGCAGGCTCGTGTCCCGTTCTGGTCGCTCGTGCCGCCGTGCTTGCTGCGCCGCTGTGGTGCTGCCTGCTGCCTGGGATCGGAGGAGATTGCGTGGCGGTGGCCGGGCAGGAGACGAGGCCAGGCGGCACTATTTTCTGTTTGTTGTTTTGGGAAGTCTATAATGTGTACTTCTACTTAGAAAAGGAAATCAAATTAAGAAAATAGAAATATGTACTACAAAACTAAGATCATATCCCTGCGTTGCTATGGATTTTATAATATTTTTTTATTAAATATAAATTCATCCATAAGCTCACTATAGTTTAATATTTTTTTAAATATTCAATTATATATGATTTCAAATTTACTGGAACATAATTATTGGATAATTTAAAATATTAAAACAATTAAAATGGTCCTGAAAATATAATGTTTTAAATTTGAATTTACATTTCAAAATTTTCAAAAAAATTGAATTACAGAATTTCAAATTAAAATACTTATTAGAAAATTTCAAATTTTAATTTGAATAATTTTGAATTGCATCGTAAAGTCAATATTTTCCAATAGATTTGAAATTAAGAAAATATTTATGATATTTTTCAAATAAAAATATCATAAAATTTTAACTACTAAGTTTATTTGAAAATAATTGAATGTTCGTATGTTGCAACAAGAGTGTCCGTGCGTTGGGATGACAATTTAACATGCGGACCTCAAATACGACCCGCACGTACGAATACAGGTGTGGTTGTGATTTTCACTTGTGGGTGCAACTCACACCCGATCCGCACTATTGCGTGTGCGTTACGGGTTTGCTGTTTTATCCATGAGTGGTTCATCGAGAACCGAAGTTAATTTGACACATCAATCCAGTATATATTTAACACCTCAGTCCATACAGTGTAGAAAAAAATCTTTAAATGTACTATTTGCTATAAACATTTTTATTATATCTTGAAGTATAATATTTTCTCTACGTTCTTCAAATATCTTAAAACAATTAATGTTATTTTGATAATTTATTAATAAAAAATAATTGATTAAATATAATTTTAATATGTTTTACCTAATAAAAATTATGATAATTCATTTTATCAATAAAATACAAGACAAATATGTTGCCATATTCATATATTAGGTCTCAACTATTGTGCTATTGTGCATCATATTTTTTTTTCTACTGAGTAACTTACACATTTTCCCTTTGCTTGTCACAATGTCGACATACTATTCTTTCTTCTATAATCTTGTATCACTAAGCCACGTAACAGCTTAGCTCCTATACACTTTCAAACTTAAACTGGTTCCTATTTTAATTAGGTAAAAATAATTAATTTTGTAATCTCATTATTGGGTCGGATTGTTCTCGTAACTAGTTTATTTTTCTTGACCCACTATCTCGTTTCACACCCTTTTCTTCTAACAAATTATCAGTGTTTTTCGCAAGTAAAAAATAGTTGAAATTAGTTTTAATAAGCTCAAATTAAATCAAAGGTCAAAACTTATTATGGTTGATGTTGTTGTTATAGCTCTAATTATAAATAATGAACTTGTGTCATGGCAAACCGTATTTGTTTCATCATAACTGACGCGTCGGTGGACCATGACACTCTACATCACTTTAATGTACAGCAAAAGTCCATCCAATACTCTTGTAACTCATAGTCACTGTTGACGTCACCTCTTTTGCGGTTGGTTGTGTTGCTCGTCATTTCTATATATTTATGTTATGAAATAGAGTAGATAAGATGGACCACGAAAATACGATGATGATCTAAAAAAGAAAGAACAAAATTGAAAACCTCAAATAACGTTGGTTGGATCAGATGCAACCTAATTAAATGACAAATTTTAACATTTACTTTTAGTTAGATCATGGAACACATCTTAAAAAAATTATGAAGCTATAAATTTGTGAAATCCGGATTGTAAATTGAAAATTGAAAGAATTTATCTCTAAACAAGTTTTATTGATAGAGATAATTCTTACTTATTTAGTATTATTGCTCGTTACTTGTACATAAAGCTAGATCTAGAATTTATACAAACAAACAATAGTAAAAAATTTTACATTCTCAAAATTTAAAAATTTAGATTTTCCATTAAATTATGGAACTTAAAACTAATGGCATAATCGCTGACAACCGTGGGCTGGATTCGGCCACCAAAGGCGAGGCGCCGCACTGGCCGGCGATCGTTGGATTTGGAATCCACGAGCGCACTGGCCGCTCCTGCTCCAAACACGAGCGCACTGGCCTCCACCGAACCCTACTCAAATCACAAGAAGCCGCCGCCGCCGCCGCCGCCGCCGCCGCCGTCTAGCCAGCAGCAGACGACCAGGCTGCACCCACCAGCACTGCAGCAGCGGCTAGACTCGCAGTCGCGGCAACCCGTCGCCCCCTTTTAGGTGTGGCGGCTGCCCTACCTCGCCATATTGGTCGGGCCGCCTCTGCCAGCAGGTGCAGATATTTTGTTTAAATTCCGATGGAGAACCAAAATGGCAACGCCAGCGTCATGTGTCAGCTCGTTAGTCCGGAAGGGGACCATCTCGGCGCGCCGCTCTACCTCCCGCAGAACGTCGGTCCGCCACAGCTCCAGGAGATTGTTAATCACCTACTTCACAATGTACAAATCTCTCTCCATTTTCCTACTCCATTACTTGAATACTCCGAATAAGAGCTTATTGTGTTTTACTTCACTTTAGGAGGACAAGTTGCCATATGCGTTTTACATCGGAGATGAAGAGCTCTCTGTTCAGCTTGGCACGTACATGCACCAAAACAATGGTGAGACAGATCATCTGCACTTTGTCTTCCTCTTTCCTCTTGGCTGGCAGATAATCTAATTCCTGTTTCCACTCCTTTTTAATTTGATCAAGCCAATGTCGAGGTTACTCTGCGCATAGTATATCAGCCACAAGCGCTCTTTCGGATAAGACCAGTTAACCGATGCTCTGCTACAATTGCTGGTATTCACTTCTGTTCACTGTCACTAGCAAGCTAATGCCACTCTTTGTTGAGGCAATCTTCTCCTCTTCAGGTCACACAGAAGCTGTGCTAGCTGTTTCTTTTAGCCCTGATGGAAAATGTCTCGCTAGCGGTTCAGGTGACACCACTGTTCGTTTTTGGGACCTCAGTACACAGACTCCACTCTTCACATGTAAAGGTGAATGCTTAGTGACCTTGCTTATTGGTGATTCATCAAGTTTTCATCTTGCATACCTTATTCAAAGCATGATCTGTCCAAAAAATTGCTCACCGCCAAGTTTGTCAATTGGATTTTCTTTGCATGCACAATGAACCTATGAATTACCTTTTCTTACCTTATTAAATTGTTGTTTCTATTAGCGCACTGGTACTGGCAAGTTAAACACTCTGCATGAACCATTTGTAAATCCATATGGTTACATGTAAACCCATTGGTACTTACATCTTTATACAGTTTCTTTGTTGACACCCATATTGTCAGAACTCAGAAGTTTGTTTTTTCCACTTGTGCTTTTGTTCCCAGGGTTTAACTTGTTGCTTGAGTCATTTCAGTTGCATATCTGCAGTGTATTTCTCTTATGCTGTTTGTCACACTACATCTTCCAGGCCACAAAAATTGGGTACTCTGCATTGCATGGTCACCTGATGGAAAACATCTTGTAAGCGGAAGCAAGTCGGGAGAGCTTATATTATGGGATCCGAGTACTGGGAAGCAGCTGGGTTCTCCACTTACGGTATGTGTCAGATTAATTAAGTAGTTAATATAGCTGCTAGTATGGACAGCCTTATTTGCTGACCATTGATTTTTTTTATTCTTATTTTTTTAATTTATGAACCCCTTATGTAAATAGATGATGCTCAAAGAGGACTACCACGAACTTTACTTTTCCCTATTAACAGTTTAACTTTTAAGTGTGGATTGATAAAAATAAACATTTTTGTATCAGACATATACTGTACAGATCTTTATTTTCTCATTATATTCGATGATCACTCAGTATTGCCCATTATGAAATAGGGACACAGGAAATGGATTACTGCTGTATCTTGGGAGCCAGTTCATTTGCAAGCTCCGTCCCGCCGCTTTGTGAGTGCAAGCAGGATGGTGATGCACGCATTTGGGACCTTACGACTAGGAAATGTATTATTTCCCTTACAGGTCACACTAATGCAGTGACCTGTGTTAAGTGGGGTGGAGATGGTTTGATTTATACAGGGTAAGAATACTGAATTATGTAAGCCCCTATTTTTGGTTGTTGTAAGTATGATTGGATAGGTAGCATGTTAAAGTATGATTGGATAGGTAGCATGTTAAAGTTCTGTCACAGGAAAATGAACTGCTCTCTAGTGTTTTTATTTTTCATTAAAACTTCATAATGCTCCTCCATGGTACTTTTCATCTCTGGTAACTACATTTCATATGCTTATTTTTCAATCAACAATCTATGCTTCTGTTGTCCCTGCAATCAACTCAATAAAGTGCATTTGATGCATGCTTTATGGACTTTGTACTTCAGGTTATACTTCTACAGGTACAGTTATTAAAACATTTTTTTCTTGTAGTTCTGAAGATTGTTTAATCAAAGTATGGGAAACTTCTCAGGGAAAGTTGGTCAAAACATTGCAGGTGGTGTATCAATCCATCATTGCAAATTGATTTAATATTTATGTTCTTGTAATGATGTCAAAACAATCGTTCAGTAGCACCATTTGTATTTGAACACAGAATCTCTCTCCTTCCTTCCCTTGCAAAGCTATGGACAAGTCAATGTCAAACTAAAAGTGATCCATGCAATACTGCAAAGAGCCAGCAACTTTTGTTTTCTCAGCAATGTCTAATCAATTAATTTGTTGTTTTTAGTTATCTAAATGTATATTTAATTCAGTTTATCCCCTAATAATTTGTTTATTCCATTAGCTAGCTACGTGGTATTTTTAGACAATCTTGTCATCAATGCATTTGCTCATGTGCACTGTATCTGTATGCTTCCTGCATTATAAACTGTCAATCATATTCACATGTTGTCTATAATGTGCACTGGTTCACGTATACTGTATTCTCGTTACCCTTATCATCAACAGGTACTGCTCTGATGGCTGCTGATTGTTCTTTTGTGTTATTTCACAAGGATCCTTAACTGTAGCGTGTTTAATTTTTTCCTTACTGTGTCGCTTTGTCAATCACATTCACATGTTGACATTCCCTTTTACTTTTATACAGTTAATAATTATTTATCTGTACAGGGTCATGGCCACTGGGTGAATTCACTTGCATTGAGCACAGAGTATGTTCTCCGCACTGGGGCATATGACCATACTGGCAAGACATATTCAACTGCAGAGGAAATGAAAGAGGTATTTGAGTACTGCTGGTATTTTTTTTTTAAAAAAATTGTTGCCAGTCCTATTGGCAATTAGATTTTTTTTCTTCCTTTTTCTTTTCCCGTCTTTCTTTTTTCTCTGTTGTTTCTTTCTGTTCTTTTTTCATCACTAGCCTACCCTGACTTGTTTAGAACTAAAAGGCTTGGTGGTTGTTGTTGTTCACTCAAGTATGTCACCACTGTTACATAACTATTGAATCCTATGCTTGTTTTCCTGACAAACTTTTATATTCAGGCAGCTCTTGCGAGATACAAGAAGATGAGAGGTACTGCTCCTGAGAGACTAGTTTCTGGTTCTGATGATTTTACGATGTTTCTTTGGGAACCAACAGTCAGTAAACAACCCAAAGCTCGCATGACTGGTCATCAGAAGGTATTTTAGCTCAGCTTGTTAGCTCTAGACATCTGTTTTCTCTTAGCTTGAACAGATTCAGATTTTTTATCTGTGTTTTCTATTTTCCATTAGCATGATAGCTAGCACTCTTGAAGACTGCATCGATTGATGGATTGGGTTGATTCCCTTGACACTCAATTCACTGTTGTTTTTGAAATTGCTACCAGATAGCTTGACCATTTTTTTTCCTGTAAGGTTGTTGATCGTGATTACTTGATTGGTTATTTTTTTCTTACAAATTGTATGTTCATTGTATTTATGTTTGCAGCTGGTAAACCATGTATACTTTTCTCCTGATGGGCAATGGTTGGCAAGTGCCTCCTTTGACAAATCTGTCAAGTTATGGAACGGTATCACAGGTAAATTTATTGCAGCTTTCAGAGGGCATGTTGCAGATGTCTACCAGATCAGGTGATTTTTTTTTCTTTTCTTAAATTAAATGAAGAAATAATAAACGTTTCTGGTCTCTCCATGCTTGACTCCTTCTGTGTTTGTGTAGCTGGTCGGCTGACAGTAGGCTTCTACTAAGTGGAAGCAAGGATTCCACCCTGAAGGTACACCAGCCCTGTCTTTACTTAATACTTTGTTTATGATTTTACACCACTTATATTCAGTTCAATCTGCATTGTATCTATGAATAGGTTTGAATGCGTTTCATGTTTTCGTTTTGTGGTTAATGAAAATTGCCCTTTGCGGAGTTATTATCTTCTTTGGGTACCAATCCAGAGTCGAACATTAATTATGCATAGCAGTTAATGTTTGCTGCAAATCTTGTGCGTTAGGATTGTGACATTTCTTCGTCCTGAGAATAACTGCTACATCACATTTCAGGTTTGGGATATTCGGACACACAAGTTGAAACAGGACCTACCAGGCCACGCAGACGAGGTATCTTGTTTCTTCTGAGTGTCGTTCATAAGGAAACAGAAACGTTCGTAAATAAGCGTGACACGTTTGACATTGTAAGGTTTATGCTGTGGATTGGAGCCCCGACGGTGAGAAGGTTGCATCTGGTGGAAAGGACAGAGCCCTCAAACTTTGGATGAATTAAGGAAGGTCGAACCAGTCAATTGAACAGTGCCAGGCTCCCTGGCATCATACCCAAGGATACTGGCAAATACTGTTGAAGCTCATGTTGATATTGCAGGCTGAATTGCTGGTATGTTTTTCAATTAGATTGCTGTTAACTGCTAGTATATACCAAGAAATGAAGCACCCAACAGGGAGAGCTGGAGCTGTAGTGTCTTGTAGAAGGCAACAATTTTGACTTTGGCGTTTTGGAGTCTTGTACCATTGCCTTTTTGTTTGGACAATGTAATAACATTTGAAAGTTATTCTTGAAATTGGTTCTCGTGCAGTAAAAAAGCTGGTAAGAGCACGTCTGTTCAGTGCCTGCAATGGATCTATCATCTACGTATATGCTTTGTATTTTACGCTTTATTATTTCCAACAAGAACAAGTAATAACAACGGCCGACGATAATTTCTTCGTACACGGCAATTTGAACGTTCGTCTTCTCATATTACAATTGGGCTGA
>LFJQ01000522.1:0-24330 GCA_001182835.1 Oropetium thomaeum
ATATAATTTATGTTCGTATATGTAAATTTTTATTTTTTTTCATGTTATAGGGTTTGTTTCTAACAATAATATTGTCATATGATTCTGGGTACCCAAATCGTTCGGGTGATCTTGCACGTATAAAGGAACAAAGTACCATCTTCCAGAGTTTCAAAACAGGGCAATGGCAAAAGGTGTAAAAGAAACATTTAATTTTGCTCATTCATCTCTTAGAAACATAGTAGAGAGGACATTTGGGGTTTTGAAAATGAAGTGGAGGATTTTATTGAAAGTGCCAAGTCATCCAATGGAAAAACAAAATGAAATAATTGTAGCATGCATGACACTTCATAATTTTATTTAACAGAGTAAAATTGCAGACAGAGATTTCGATCTTGTTGATCGTGACGAGGACTATGTTCCTTCTTAAGCATCTGCATGTCAACATCCAACAAGAATTAGTGACGCAAGGGACGAAGATCGAAGCATGAATAGATTTCGTAATGAAATTGTCAATGACTTGTTTCGTCGATCGTAGACTGTGTTTGACTTCTTGTATGAGTAAACTGCATCTTATTATGTACTTTTGATTTACATCAGTATCAAGTGATGTATTTGAACTATATCGAATGTAATATTTACATTTCTCCTACAGGTTGAACAACTGAGTTTTGTAAGGACAAATTAGTCAATTCATATCAGAGACTAAAGTTTAGCCCAGTAATCCAACATCCGGGGGGCTAAAAATTTTAGGGGCTAAATTTTTGAACCTAAAAATTTTAGTCCTATGCCTATTGATCCAAACAGGCCCATATGATCTGAACTTTTGTGTGGCTCCATCGCATACAATTCTAGTTAATGAGAGGATGGAGAAAAGAATATTTTGAGCTCTTTTTTTTGACACTTTCTAGTACATTAATATTTTTAGTATAAATTTGTATTAGAAAATATCAACCATTAAAAAAAGGTAGCAGTATGAATCACAGATTGGTCAATGAATCCCCTAAATTTATTATCCAGCTGATGTGTGGGGTCCGGATCCACTATAGTGGAGGAGAAAATGCAGAGTAATATAGCAATCACAACAATAAATTATAAGAGAAGCTACAGTAATTTGCTGTAGAATACTGTTTACGATTACTGTGTATAATTTACTGTTTATGGTACTGTTCTGGAACAAAGGATCTCGATCAGACGGTCGAAAAGCAGATCCACATGAGATCCACATGAGAGAAAACTGGCCCAGCCCATTGGTTCCACTCCACGCGTCGTCCTATTATGGCCGTACTACGTGTTCCGTTCCCAACTACGTCCGTCCATCCAAAACAGAGAAACGTGTATCACCGTCCGTTCCGACCATCCCGTCCGTCATCTGTCACGGTCAGCCAGGCAAGAACAGAGGAACGCTCCGAAGAGAGAGAGAGAGAGAGAGAGAGAGAGAGAGAGAGAGAGAGATCGGCTGCGGCGATGGCGCGGCCGTGGCGGGCGGCGTGGCCTCTGCTCCTCATCCTCTTCCTCCTTCAGTCCTCGCCTCTCGTCTTCGCTCAAGGTCTATCTCTCTCTCTTTCCCCCTTTCCTTCTACTTAACTTATTCCCTGCCATCACATCGTAATCAAGACCTCCCCTCCATTCTTGATCTCGATGCTCGTCTCCTCTTCTCGCTGACGTTTAGGTCCATATGCTATTTACGCTGAATATTCATTTGCCTAACTCCTGGACACTGTAATATGGATCTTGTATTCTTATCTGACCTCAACTGCTGGTCCACATATCTCCGTCTTCTTTCTTGTTTTACTTAGTTATGGTTCCAGAATGCTTAGGCTGCTTGTGAGCTTGTCCATGATGTTCGCAGTTAGAACATAAACATAAAAAATTTGCTCAAGATCAAGTCAGATCAACAACTGTTGCGTTTCTAACCTGTTCTCGTTTCCCAACAACATGCATGCTTGTTTTAGTTGTCCATTCCACTTGCCATGCTAGAAATCAAATATCTACAGTAGTGATTCTCCAGGTAATTTATTCGGCTTAGATTATTCACAAACCAATATATTTTGTTATGAATTTCAGAAGGTCAAGAAAATGACCCATCCACTTTGTTTGCACGAGCCTCTGAAATGATGAACCTGAGAAAGTATGATGGAGCACTTGGCCTACTAAACGCTGTCTTGGAAGTTGATCCAAATCACTCTGAAGCTTACAGGCAGCGCGCATTGGTGTTTCGTCATAAATGCAGGTAAATTATCTCGAAGGCTTATTTATAATTTGTTCTTTTGAGTGTGACGATCATACATAAATATAGTCCTAATAATTATATGGATAACTGAGTATGTTTTTCTGGTTCCTTCTTTTTACTGTAAAAGAATTTTCATTTTGATTAGCCTCAACCCTAAGAAAATGAATTGTACTTGCACTAAAGTTAATAGAAACCCAAAGTTCTGAGACATGAGGACTCCCATGAAGGAAATGACAAGAGAACAAGATTGCTAATCCCCTTTACTTTACATTTGATATCTTATTCTCTTCCTTGTCTTATATGCAAGCATCTGTTTTTTTGAAGTCTAGATACAAGGAAGCCGAGAGCGATTATAGCAAATACCTGGAGCTAAGGCCTGGATCCACTGTAGTGGAGAAGGAGTTATCTCAGCTGCTACAGGCTCAAGATTCATTAAAGTCTGCTTATGGCCAATTTGATTCTGGAGAGTTTTCAAAGGTCCTGGAATACCTCAACAAAATTGTGCTTGTCTTTTCTCCAGACTGTTTAAAGGTAATTTTTATTGATTAGTAAACCCAGGATTATGGGCAGGGAAATATTTTTTGTATATGTCGTCTCGGTGAGCTGTAGCACAAACGTTTGACTTGCAGGCAAAGCTTCTAAAGGCTAAAGCATTGCTAGCACTGAAGGACTACTCGAGTGTTATTTCAGAGGCAGGATTTATTCTAAAGGAAGATGAAGATAACTTGATGCACTGCTACTTCGTGGTAAAGCGTACTACTACCTTGCTGATCATGATGTTGCTTCCAGGTAAGTTAGGGAGCGTGAGCGTGCCTATAAAGCCACAGTATGGCATTAGATAATACTCAGACAATACTTTCCTTTTTAGGCACTTTCAAAAAGGGCTTCGTCTGGACCCAGAACATTCTGATTTGAAGAAAGCCTATTTTGGATTAAAAAACCTTTTAAAGAAGACTAAGCGTGTGAGACTCATTTCTTCTTATTGATCAATTTGGATTGTATGATATTGTGATAATTAATTAAATGGTGTGCATGCAGGCTGAAGAAAATGCTGCCAAGGGTAAGCTACGCCTGGCTGCTGAGGACTTCAAGGCCGCTCTTACAATGGACCCAGATCACACTGCCTATAACTTACATCTTTATCTTGGGTTATGTAAGACTCTAGTTAAACTTGGGCGAGGCAAGGAGGCTGTAAGCAGTTGTACAGAAGCACTCAACATAGATGCAGAGCTCGTAGATGCACTGACACAGGTAACATTGTCTCGGTGGAATTACATGGAACGTTCATATAACTTTACAGTTAGACATCGTGTTTAAGATCATATCTCACAACCTTGACCCTGGTTTCTGAATAAGGCAGGTTTCATTCTATTGAGTACCTCGCCACTCAGATTGAAATCAACACATTTGTCTTGTTTACCATCTTACAATATGCAATTTTCAATAACTAAAATACATATGTTATATCAGAAATTTATATATGTCTACCATACGCTAGAAATGAGTTATGTGTTGCACCAGGTTTTCCAAGTCTGTATTCTGTTATTCTATACTGTATCTCACTTCTTGGAATTTTGGTGGCACCATTCATTTCTTGCTCCAGAGGGGTGAAGCCAAACTTCTCTCAGAAGATTGGGAAGGAGCGGTTCAGGATCTAAAAGAAGCTGCCCAGAAATCTCCGCAGGTATTTTGATCCGTTCAGGAGTGCAGTGTCCAGTTGGTTGCATTTTATTCAGCTTTCCCTAATGCTTCGTCCCCCAAATTAGAACCACCAACCTGTCCCCTCTCTTATAGGGACAACTGTTTCCCATTTGCTTTGATAGGATCTCTAGATTTTCTATGCAGGCCTTTTCCTTTTTCAAGTGATGTGGATGCTGCAGTTACAATTAATTTGTTTGAACAATTATATGTCCCAGAAAAAACCTTATTGCTTTTTCACATCATATATCTAATGAATCCTGATAACAGGGGTCATGTTTTTGACATTCAGGACATGGGCATCCGTGAAGCACTTATGAGAGCTGAGAAGCAGCTTAAGTTGAGCAAAAGAAAAGACTGGTACAAAATCCTTGGTGTTTCAAAGACAGCATCAGCTGCCGAGATAAAACGTGCCTACAAAAAGCTGGCATTGCAATGGCATCCAGATAAAAATGTGGATAACCGGGAGGAAGCAGAAAACATGTTCCGAGAAATTGCTGCTGCTTACGAGGTGCGATGAAAGAAAATATACTTGAG
This sequence comes from Oropetium thomaeum, assembly GCA_001182835.1. Classification (NCBI taxonomy): domain Eukaryota; kingdom Viridiplantae; phylum Streptophyta; class Magnoliopsida; order Poales; family Poaceae; genus Oropetium; species Oropetium thomaeum. The sequence continues at coordinate 4,448 of LFJQ01000522.1, forward strand.
CTCTGTGAATTCTGGTGCTAAAGGAAATCATATTAAAACACGATTATGGCATGACTGTCTAAGACATATAGTTCAACAAGTGTGCTGTATTTTGTAACATCTGAGGCACATTAGGTTTAAACATGTAATCGTTTTATTTTTCCCATGGTTGCTTCATTTTTAGGAGCTATGCAGTTAACAACATGTTACATTGACACATTTGCAGGTGCTTGGTGATGAAGACAAGCGCGTTAGGTATGACCAAGGAGAGGATCTCGATGAGATGAATATGGGTGGAGGTGGAGGTGGCTTCAACCCTTTCGGGGGTGGTGGTCAGCAGTACACGTTCCATTTCGATGGTGGATTCCCCGGTGGTGGTTTTCCTGGAGGCTTTCAGTTCCACTTTTGATAATGTGTTGTAGGCAGTGTCATTGTCTCCTTGTTGTGTAATTCATTTTAGTTCCGAAAGCTTAACTGCATGTTATATTTAGAGGCAGGCTGGTATACAAGTTTTCGGGGAGCAGCAATTTTCCTTATGCGTGGCCCTTGTACCTGGGATTGAGAGCAACTAATTTTCCTTCTGCATGAGTCTTCTAACTGGGTTTACATACACAAATCGGATGAAAAAATAATGCAAATAAGTGAAGCATGTGTAGCGATGTCGTTTGGAGTGCAATTTCTTTTAACCTAATTTGTTTAAGTTGGAATATTTAAGTTTCTAAAAAATGTCATCTAATGTGACGCTGGACCTTTTTTAAAATCACATTGCTATACTAATATTTAATCATATACAATTTATTGAGGTGCGCTTAATTGTAAGAAAACAATATATTGAATTTAGAATGAAATGAATTTTTTGTAAATATGCAGGTTGAGTTGGAAGTAATTAACTGCATATATCCGTGTATTTTAAGATAAAAACATGTACAAAGGGCTATTGATTTTTATTAAGCTATTCTACAAAATATATGAATTGTTTTAGGTCCTCTTGCAAACCATGACTACGGACTAAATTAAAATGACAAAAGATCTGCTACTTTTGGTCCGTTTTCAAATCATGAAGAATTTGAATTTACTGAAGGACTCCACAACAGCAGGAATAAGAGAAAATTTGTAACATTATAGTTTTATAGATGAGTTTTGTGAACCAAAATTCAATTAAGACGATCTCCAATTTATGTATCTTCAATGGTAAGGGTGTCCATCCAAGGGCCAAGGGTAAGTTAAACTCTACTAGACTAAGTGGTGCGCTCCGCCGCACCCCTAAAAGTATAAATAAATTTAAAACAAAAGCTATATATGTTTTTAAAAAATAAAATAAAAATACGAATAACTAAAAATAGAAGGACTTCAACACTAACCTGTATGTCTATTTATTTAGAAAAATAAAAATATGAATAATTAAAAATAGAGGGACTTCAACACTAACCTATATGTCTATTTATTTAAAGGAAAAATCACAAAAACCCTCCCATAAATTGTCTAGAGTTGCAAAAAACCCTTCTGGAACTTTAAAAGTTACACTTCACATCCCACAAGTGTAATATGGTTGCACAGGGGATTACTTCCTGAGAGGCGCTCCATCTCGCAAGCATAGCTAGTGGTCGCATCCCTAGAACGCTTATATCATGGACTTTTAGCACCCTACAACGTGATGGGGACGTCGAGCCGAGGATAGATGCCAACGCGAGCTCATGAGAGACCATTGGTGGTGGTGCAGAAGCGATGTACGTTTGTTTGTGTCGATGTGGAAATAAACGACGAGTTTTGAGAAAAATAAGGTGTCAACAGACTATATAGTATCGGACTATCACGTAAAATATTATGAAGCCTATGTGGACAGTAAAACCTGTTTAGGAGGCAATCTGCAATTATATCACACTTGTAGTGTGTGAAGTGTAACTTTGAAACGTTGTTTTGATTATTTAAAATAAATAATCTGTGAAATAATTTCTGAAACATGATCCAAACGTTTGTTGGAGTTTGTTGGACACTCTGAAATTATGTCGACTATATGTTTGTTATCATATTGTGGAGATCATTTAATAATTTAAATTCAAATCATTTATATACATTACCTTCATAAATTTGATAGCATTAAATAGTTAGCATAATTTTAGAGTGACCATGAACCTCACATACACTTATGGACGAAGTTTCAAAATTTAGTTCAAAGTCTAACTGTTTTTAAAACTTTAAACAATGTTTATGATAGATTTAAATATATGAATTTTTAATTCAAATATGTTCGAATTTGAAATAGGACCAAAAAATAAAACTTATAGAATATGATTTTATATGTCACCACAAAAAAATTAGGAAAATGTTTAATTCTGAAGATTTTTATTTTGATATTATTTATTAAAACTATAGTGTCAATGTTATAGAAGGTATTAAGTTTGTAATGCAATATCATACAAAACATTAATGATCTTACAATGTCGTATAAGGTATTGGAGCATTTTATACTGTTATATAAGAAATTATCCCCTATTTTATAGACAGTGAGCCAGCCAGCCAGCCAGTAGTGCACCGTGCGAGTCAAACTCCAAGATGCATGGTGCGCTACGACATCCAAAGGTTGGGCTAGCTGCTTCGGTCAGTTCGTGTAGACCGACCGGTTGGATACGCGCCACCGGAGGTGCCGTGATCTGCCGTTGTCCGTTGGGCGCGATCCTAATTTCAAGAGCACCGTCGAGGAAGGCCCGCAGCCTCGCTGATAGCTGCTGAAGGCACTGTGATCTACCAGTTGTCTAGTGCGCGTTGTAAGAAAAGTTGTGGTGTGGAACTTTATAGATTGGTGCATGAGAAGGATGTCTGGAGTGCTCCACGATCCTTGCATTCAGATTTCCGGAGCGCTTAACATTATATTAGTCTGTAACGTCCATCCACTGTGGGTGGGAACAAGTAACCCGGCTGTTTGCCCACAGGCTATTTTCTGGTCGTTGATGGTACTTCTTGCAGGCACATATGTCAATCCTATCATTAGCAAACAAATAGCATTCTATGTTTTGTAAAGCAGGTAAATATCTTAAAAAAGATTGTGGTACTACCCATGAGCTACTCCCTGCATCCTACAACAAAACTCGTTAAAGCATTCAAAGTTGTCGGTATTCCAGGTGATTTAACTCCCCCAAAGCATCATCAATCACATACATACGTGCCATTAGCCTCTACCAGCAGGCTCAGAATATGGTAAGCACAAGATCTGAAACATGTGTCATTTATTTTACCTCATACGTTGTCCTATAATGGCTAGGATGTTGTATAAACTTGAATTGTCTTAATTCCACATGTGCATGGGAAAATGCTTCAAAACAGAAAACACGATATATGAACATGAGAGCAAAACAGAAAAGAAGATCGTCAAGATAAAATGTGCACAACGTGACAAGAAATCTAGAAGCAATTTAATTGAGAAAAAAGTACCAAAATTGTGTAGCCAGCTCCACAACAGCAAAGTAGAGTTGTGCATTACTAATAGAGCAACTTTAGGACATATCTATATTTGTTTTTATTTTTTCCATTTCCTGATATAAACTGTAACATCCTTGACACAAATCTAACATAAACAATTACTCCTAAATATTTCAAGAAGGTTTCAGAACTCAGAAATCAGTAGGGGAAACATAACAGTTATGAGGTCATGACATGAGGAGAGTGAATAATACCTTATCATTTTCAACTATCTCTAGACCAGACGTATTGGCAAACAAATTGTAATAAAAATAAAGTACCTGAAAACAGTGAACACCCAACTTTCTAATATTTCCAGAAATACATCATCAATCACCATGGTGTTTGGAATATGATGCTAACTTCACCCTGTGTAGTATTCAATTCAACCTAGTAGCTAACCTCTGCAAACTCACTGATGTCTGACTTCATCTCCTTCACAAATGCTGGTGTGTCCGAGACCAATGCCACCAGAGATGCCCCCTTGATATTGCTAATCTGTAGGGCCCTCAATACAAAGAACCACAACTTTTCTTTCTTGGACTGGCCTAAAGTAATGGTAGGTGTTAATCTTCAACTATTCAAAACGTATGATGTAGAAGAGATAGTGTTCTAAAACATAGGCGTATAACCAACTATCGCCTCATTGTTGAAGTATAAGTGGATTGCCCTCCTTTTTCCATTAGTTTAGACTTTTGGGTGAATTGTTAGGTGCATGAAACTCAATATGGTATCAAAGTCAAATGTCTCAAGTTCGAATCCTGTTATAGGCAATTTTCCGCAATTTAAGTCCTTCGCTCCAGAATTCCATGTTTACGTCTTGTGGGAGGCTGCATGTGAGTGGGAGTGTTGAAATATAAGTGGATTGCCCTCCTTTCTCCATTAGTTTAGACTTTTGGGTGAACTGGTTAGGTGCATGAAACTCAATACTCTCCGGCCTTGATAGCAGCTTTTGTAAATTCTTCAAGATGCATTCCAATTGTTAGACTATATTACAGAATAAAAGAAATATGTGAAGCTATCTTAGGTTACACTAACAATTTTGGCTACAAAGAAGCATTTTCAGTGACTACTGATGAACGAGATAAGTGGGCAGGTGAAATTGCATGATATCAATATTCTATTGCACTGCACTTTTCCATTTTGAACTGATGGGGCAATCTATATAGTTACTTCAATTTACACAAGCATCCACAAATAGTGCGCCATACCTATTTGCCGTCATGCGCGTGTGCAAAAAAAATATCTGGATTCACACCCTCCCAGTCAACTGCTTCTTGGACTTTGCTGGATGGAGATATGATAGCTTGCATAAGTTCACCAAATGTAATAGGCCTGGCATACAATGTGTCTGGCAATCCCAAAAGAGCCGATGCAGCAGCCTTCATTCTAGGATGAACATGGAATAAGTTGCACCATTCAGCACGCTTTGTAAAACTGCATCTGTTGCGCCATCAGACCTAGAATTGGGAATAAGTAGCACCATTCAGCATGCTTTTTACACATGGCTTTTGTATGAAAACTAATGGCTCAAGAAAAGAAAGTAAACCAACTGCAGTAGTGTGTAAAAAACTGAACAAACAAGAAAGAATAAATGCACTACATCAAATGATTAGTTACATATGAAATGCACGCTAGCGTAAATGGCTGGTTAGTGGTCACTTGAGGCTTAAGAAAAAAAAAACATTATAGAACTTGTTCTCTAAACCCTAAGCCTTGTGTAAGTGCAAGATGTGACAGATATCTTCATCTAGTGTGCCTCTGGAGTAAAATAGGAAACCTATCACCGTTGCTATTTTCTGCACTTCTTCCTATCAATGATATATGCAGGTCATGCCAAGAGAAACACTGTAAAACATAAAACTTATTCTAGGCTGTAACTGTAGTACTAACCAGATAATAGGATCTTTCCAGTTATTCCAGTCACTACACATAACATTTGTCTCAGCTGGATTTTCAAAAAACATCCACTCTGATATTCAGATCTCTACCATATGACCTAGCACAGCGCTGTTTCCTCCACAAATGTTTGATTTCATGAATAGTGAATGACTGGTTAATATAAGAAATGTACTCCCAAAAGGATACAATCCCCTGTTCGACAAAGAGGAACAAAAATTCATAAGTGTATAGTGACTATTAATCACTACTTCTATTAAACTACAGAATCTATTTATCATGGGTTCACAACCATGGCAATATGCAACAATTCACAATTAAACATCCTACAACAATGAACACTATATAAGCAAGACAAAATTTGAAGAATGTTTAGGAACGATAACAGGAAAGAATACTATATAAGCAAGACAAAATTTGAAGAATGTTTAGGAACGATAACAGGAAAAGAAGCAATTCCATAGAACTCGGTGGTTCCATCCAGTCACATAGCAGTCCATTCAAAGATAGAATGAAAAGTAGCTGAGTGTAAATGCATATGCCTTGTTTGCCCGATGATCAAAGATCGGTATAACATATATGTAGGAGCAAAGCAAATGGAAGAATTCAAGCCAAACAGGACAGTAGTAATACTCAAACTTCGAAGCAACTATATACCCAATGGGGAATGGGGGCAAATTTGTGAATCAACAGGAAAAAATAGCTGCCACTGCAAGTGATGTGCTCATGAAAAGCATTCACATACAACACAGTTTGAAAGGTCTATGAGTTAAGTGTCGAACGCAACAAAGGGCACATTTTTTGGACTTTCAAGTTGAGTTATGGCCATTTTGGTAGAAGATGTTCAGGCTGTTTAGTGGCTGCGTGAGGAAGAAGACTCATCTAGATGACCTTCCACCTACTATCAATCTGTACTCATGTCCACACCCAATTAGGAGGGATGTTCCTACTATATATATCCTATGCAATCCCTCATTTGAGGGGGACTTGATATTAAGATGATACAAGGATTGAGCATGGCGCTTTCTTTGTGAAACCCGTAGAGAGACCTCCGGTGCTAGTTGATCTCGTCCAGTTATCTCCGAGTTATCCTAACTAGTTGAGAAATCCATTGAGTCGAGTAATCTCAGTGCTAGTTGATCTTGTTGAGCAATCTTCGAGTGATTCTAGTTTACCCTACCTAATCGACCACATACACGTTTCCGTCTCCTATCAGCAAGGTATGGTAACAATAAAAAATGTGAACCGGACTATTACGAAGGTTATGAATGGCTAATATCCAGTCCATCTGGTGATGATATCAATTCAGTAAAAAAATTAGAGAATGGCAGGAACGCTGCACTGTTTTTCCTTCTCGATGTGCAGAGTAGAGAGCTTTCACATCCACATGGTCAGTCCATTCTATTTATCTCTTCAGGTAATCAGCATACAATCTATTACGAGAACACCAAGCTAAGTAAATGGGATGATGGCTGTTACCACATTAGGCCTTACCCATTAGCCTCTAAGAGTTTATCTAATTGCTAAACTAATTAGAAACCATCAGCAAGGACAATCTACCGCCACAACCCCATGTCATGCCAATATTTTTTTGTGATGGCTACCTCAAACAGCAGCAGGCAAGGAATGAGGCAATGTGCACACATTTATAGCGTAGATAAGGATGTTACCATTTTCGTAGAAAATAGAGAGATGAACAAATTCAACCCAATATGTAGACAAAAGATGGTTACACTTCAGAGAAGCACTAGCCGCCTGACTATTATTGGAAAGGCAGGACTCCCCACCCACCCAAACCAACACCCCCCCCCCCCCCCCCCCAACCACCACCACCACCACCACCAAAAAAAAAAAGCAAGACAGAGAGGAGGCAATGGCTGCATGTGAAAGTTTATTTGTCGTTCAATTCAAGTAGTTGGAATGAAGCAAATGGATGAATGAGTTGTCGTCAACCATTGAACAGGAAAGAGCTATTACCCATAACAGCACAACAAGGACAAAAGAAAAAGCAATATGGAAAGAGTAACATCTCACACCATATCAATGTCCACAGCGCCATAATAAATCTATTAAGTTGAAGAAAAAGGCTGCTAGTATAATGCAATTTAGTAATACTTCTCTTTAGTCATAGACATGCTTTGACCTAAGTTACATGCACCCATAATCACCATGCATCACATGTTGTACCTGAGTGTTGGCAACCATGGTAAAACATCCGAATCTAACGTAGTTTATTTTTTGTATAAAAGTATTGATTAACCTTGAGAAAGAGCTGCTTAATCAAAGGCACTGCAATCTGCACTCAACAACATAGAGGTTTTTCTGGATGTTCTGTCCAGTGTCCAAACTAAATTATATAATTCATAATAATCAAGTGTGTCATCATGCTATGTAAAATGTAAAATTTTAATGAGTCTTTTTCGAAGGAGGGAGCTACCAGTGTTTCTATTTTATCCTATAGGATAAACATCAGCTACAGAAGCTAAAACCGTACAACAAAGCAATTGCAAACAGTGCTCAGCTTAAAATATCTATACAAAATGTAAGGCACGTAGTGAGTGGTGATATTTGGTCGCACCTTGTTCGGAGACAGTGTGGAGAAGGAGCAGCACTCTTGTGTTACCATAATTAACCAAGAGGCAACATTTTCAGCCAAAGTCATGGGCCGATCAATGAACTATCAAATCACCCAGAGCAGCTGATAGACACCCTGACCGAGCTGGTGAGGTTGGCCTACAGCACACTGCGTGGCACAAACACAACCAGAAACGCCATGACGTGTGGCGGCTCAGTGAGCTGAATGCACAATGCGGCAGCCATTGTGGTGGCGCAGCGCCGGTTGGAAACGCTGCTGACGGCGGTTGCAGAGGCGTTTGGGGAGCTGACACGAAGGATGGCGACCAACAGCGGGGAGCTCCGCCTCACGCCCTTCGGCGATACATGCACACTCGTCTTCGTGTTCTTCAGCTCCCTCACCATGGCATTCAGGTTCGCCAAGATTGAGTATCTGACCAAGGTGGCTGAATCGATGCAGGTCTCGCTGGCGAGGAGCAGTGTGTGTGCCGTTTCATGGTGCAGTGGATGGAGGGGCTGTGCGCTGGTGGTGGGAGGAGCAAAAGGCAGAGGAGATGAGACGCAGAACGGCAAAAATGACCTGAGAGGCCTCCCTGTTCTTTGCGTGGGCTCGAATATGACTTTGCAATCACATTACCGGAACCAATAGGTACGAAAAATAAATAAAAGCAACAATGAATCCTAGTAATACATGCCTGTGTACATATTGGGGCTTCCCTTCCTAAGTACTCCAGCTTGTTAGTAAATAATCTTGTCATGCTATACGAGAGCTAGAATTTTAGTTTGCCACTGTAAGATAGCAAGCAAGCTGCTGGGATAAGCTGGAGCAAAACTGAATTTTATCTCTATCTGTAACAGCTGGTTGCTTAACTAGCAAGATAATATTAGCTGTACCTTTAGGCCAGTTCCTGTAAGTACTGTAGCAAACCGATCTACCTATAAAAGGAGCAGCACCCTTGTAGCTGAAATAATAGAGTTTTGAGAGATAGAAAAGACAGGGCTTGGTTGTAAAAACCAAGTTAGTATGTATGTGTAGAGCTCGGTTGTGAAGACTAAGCTAGGGTCTGTGTGTAGTAACCTACTGTAACACTAGTGCTTAGTTGTGAAGAACAAGCAAAGTGTGTTATCTTGTAGTTTGAGGTTATAACATCTATAGTATAGTGAAACAAAGTGAGTTTGTTTTCCAACACAGCTCACATTATCATTCTAGCTTGGATTCCTCTAGTAGTTAGGGCCCCCAAAGAAGAGTATTCCTTCTTGATAACCTACCATCATGCTTGTACAATCTCCTCTCCACATCAGCTCAATTCAGTTCATACTTGATACACAAAAAGGAACCAACTCACCTAAAGCACCAGCAACTACACTCAATCTATATATAAACCTAAATTTGCACACCAACTAGGTACATTACCTGCATTGTAATCAGAACACCACCACTCAACCTCAAACTGCCAAACAAACTCATTAAACAATAAGTGGGAGTGGGAGCTTCATCTGAACTATGGTCATAGAAAATCAATTGGACTCCCATGTACCAGAGCTGCTCAGGTAGGCAGGTCTTACATAGATTGATGTCTTTCCATATTTCTGAACTTGTCCTTCAAATCTACCTGCACATGGAACCCATAGTTTTCAAGCACATGTTTAGAAAGCAGGATCAATAACACTTACCAAGGAAATGGAAACAGTCACTGTAAATACATACTGTTGACCTATCTTCAAAGATACCGGGGTAAGCCATTTTGATATCTTTCCAGTTGCCTTTTCCATACCTTCACTTGCACAAAAATCATCATCACCAGACAACGCACAAATGTGAGCGGGGGAGGAAATCAAGGAAACAAAACTTTAGGCAATTGTAGAAAAGAAAGTACTGTTATATACTTTTCAACTCCTTCCTGCAATATTTTTTCCTGCATCTTGCTCCACTTCTTTTTAGTTGTTTGTGAAACTGTAGAAGGTTTTGGTTTCCTTTCAAAGGGGGGCAACCTACGATGCCTTAATGGCCTTTCATCATCAGAATGCTGCAAGCCATCACACTACACTCAAAATGATGAGAACATACCATCAGGATACTGCATATATTTTCTCAATGTTGAGAAAATTCCTTACTGGACCCTAATAAAGTCAATAAAAGTCACTCTTCCTGCCTTGGACCTCCTGGATTTGATCTTACCTACCCAAGTTCATTTTAATTCCTTATTTGGACCTTCAGTCAGTTTTGACGCCTAACGGTGTCAAATGGGTGGCAAAATAACCATTTTACCCCCAGGTGTAAATTTTAGCACTAAACATGTTACATTCTGAGCATTATCTCTTTTTTTCGCATGGCTTGGGGATATCATAATTGTACAGATAAAATCCACATGCTAAAATTACAACATCCTCAAACCATGCGAAAAAAGAAATAATGCTCGAAAAGAAACATGTTTACTATTAAAATTTACACATAGTGGTAAAATGGTCATTTTGTCCATTTAACATGCCAAAACTAATGAAAGGGCCAAATAAGGAACCAAAAACAAATTTAGGGTCAAATAGGTAAGTTCAAATCTGAAAGGGTCAAGGAAGATAAGGGTGACTTTTATCGAGGTCAACAACAACAACAACCAAGCGTTTTAGACACAAATAAGACTCTTATCGAGGTCAAATATGAAATTGTCTCTATCTACATTCCAACAAAACATATCAAATGTCTGAACTCACTAGAAGCCCTTGCTGCTGCTACTACCATGACAACTACGACCACCACCTATCAGTACTACTGCTAGAATATAAAGTTCCTCTCCAGCGTCCCTTGGACGGACATACAGTAGAAGCTGAATAAAGTGTTAAGGGCAATAAGAAACAGCAGTCCAGTCGTAAGAAACAACAGTCTAGGTTATACAAAGAATAAAACTCATCTATACAAATAAGAAACAATATGTGTTGCAGACCAGGGATAGATACTTAGTCTGAACTGCAAAGAATGATTCTCAAGGCTAGCAAGCTAAGGATGGGATAGACCCAATGCAAAAGTTATTTGTACAAATGAAACACTAGGTATGATCATAAAAGCTGGCGTGCTAAGCAAGTGTTATGGCCTCAAAAGGCTCTACAGAATTGGTAGGATTCATCTGATAGGCAATACCAAAAAACATTCATAATGCCAAATCGTTTTTACAAGAACAAAGGGAGCACAGTAAAAATACCTCATAAGTACATGCATTAGGATCCCTCACCATTGGATTAAGATTACAAGCAGCGAAACGATGGCTCTCGGCATTACCAGGAGCAGACTGTTCAGGGACATGAAAAGTTGAAGTGTCCATCACTAGTGGAGTATCAAGAACCTTGCCTTTGCCTGCTCCTTTTATGGACTCATGTTGAGGTTGAGCATGAGTTACTTGAGCATATTCAGATTCATTATTCTCCGTTGAAAGATCAGCTTCACCATCTCCTTGGACATGATCAGTTTCATTACCACTGGTTCTATCATATGCATCTTGTCCAAGCTTGGTTACAATCTCACGCTCTATGGAGTCCCCTACTGCAGTAACCAGAATTTCATTCATACATGTACCACCATATGCAACAATCGGACGATGATAGGATGTATAATAACATCAGTTGACAAGTGGCGCATTTGGTATGAAGAATGCAACAGACAGGAACAAATTCCACCTTAAATGTTGGGTCATTATGCGACTCATGAAAATAAAACAATTTGAGAGAACATTTATTTTATTTTATAATTTGATTTAGCATCATTCCATCCAATGCATAGCAAACCAGGACACCGGAAAGAGATAGTGGCTGGAATACTCACCGAGTAGGCGGAGCTTTCTACGTTTGGAGCCGTCGGCTCTCGCCCACATCTCAAGGGCTCCCGCTCCGGCGAGCCGGTCGGCCGCAATCTCGAGGGTGGAAAGCGGGAGGCTCGCCCACTCATGGTCGAGGATGCGCTTGAGGTCAGCCATCGCCGCCGCGGCCGTAACCTCGTCGTCGTCTTTGTCATCGAGCAAAGAGAAAACGAGCGGCTGGGGGAAGCAGGAGGCCATGTCAGGGTCTGCGAGGATCACTCGCGCCTTGCGGAGGAGGAGAAGAGCGGTGGAGGCTGCGTCCTCATGGTGGAGGGCGGCGTCGAGGGCCCGGAGCGCTAGGGCTTTGCGGAGACGCGGGGAGTCTCTGGGGAAGGGTAGAGGGAGAGCAGCGAGGAGTGCGGCGAAGACGGAGTGGGGGATTCGGCCGTTGCCGGCAACGAACTCGAGGACGAGGAAGGCGGCGGTGGCCATCGGCGGCGTAGCGTTGCCTTGAGTTGCGGTGCCTCCGGTGCCGATGCGGGAAGGAGTATGGGCTGGGCTGAACGTCATAGCTTGACGTGCTGTTTGCCAGCCCATTAGAGGTTTTGACTACTGGGTCCATTTACGCATCTTACCCCTTTTCTTTTACATAAAAAACGCTCTACTTGTGCTAAAAAAAAAAGTAAAAAACGCTCTCTGTGGTTTTAGTTACTTTGCTACAATACCCTATTTCTGTCACACATTAAACTTTTCCATCCTCTGAAAAAGAATATCATATTGGCAGACAAGGATAAAAATTTACATATCTGGATTACAATGACACTTTTCTTTGACTTGATTTATCGTGAATGCCAATCCGATTCTAATTTATCGGCTATAGACATGGGACAAATTCGGATAGGGTGGAACAATAACCTGCTCTATCATTAGAGGATTCTTAGGTCAATCTAGTTCTGCTGTAAGTAAGGCCAAGCTAGTATGTAATCTTAATAATGATAAGCATTTGTTGTTGTTGCTTACTTAGCTTACTTGTATGCTATGTTCTAACGCAATTCCTTCCGTTAAAAAGAAAAGAATGACCATTTGTCTTATACGATGAATATCACTTATGTTTTGGTTCGCACGACTGAAAATTCTATACTTTTTAGCTTATTTTTAGATGGGATAAGTAATTTAAGTTTATGCTAAAATTTAACAGCATCAATCATATTTAAACTGAAGGAGTATATTCTTTGGGCCAATTGCATATTCGGACCTGTTTCGGAGTTCAATTGCGGAAACGGACCTCGTTTTTGAACTTTGTAGAAATGGACCTCCTTTTTTCAAACGAAGTCGCCGTCAGGACCTGTTGGAGGCGCCGTTACCCGCCTGCCTTTTTCAAAATTAAAAGAAATAAACAAAAGGGTATGAAACCTTAAGAGGACAAACCTACCCCTGACCCTCACCTTATCCTCTCCCTCACCTTATCCTCTGGCAGGACACACGCTCCCGCTGCTAGGGTTCCAGGCGGGCGCGGCGTGGCGGCGGGGCGCAGCGCGGCGCGGCGCGCGGCGTTGCGGCGGGGCGAGCGGCGCGGCGGGGCGAGGCGTTGCGGCGGGGCGAGCGGCGCGGCGGGGCGAGTGGCGTTGCGGCGCAGCGCGGTGGGGCGAGCGGCGTTGCGGCGGGGCGAGCGGCACGGCGAGCGGCGTTGCGGCGCGCGAGCACGACGGGGCGCGGCGCGGTGACAGAGCAAGGGCGGCGCACGACGAGGGCGAGCGAGGCGGCCAGGCTGCTGCTTCTTCCCCCACGCGCCAGGCTGCTGCTTCCCCCACGCGCCGGGCTGCTGCTTCTTCCCCCACGGCCAGGCTGCTGCTTCTTCGTCAATCTGAAGGCAGTAAGCCATGGATTCGTCTACAGGGTACGGGATTTTGTCCTATCCTTTTTTCTTTGTTATTACAGAGGCTGAAATGGAAACATGTTTTGGGATCGACTTAATTAGGTATTACCCGATGTTTTTAACTTGTAGGTTGATGCAAAAGAATGTTATTGTTGTGGTTAAAATGGCTTCATATTTCAGTCTTCCTGATGGAGGGCCTAAAACATTGTGCAGAAGGAAAATACTAGAACCTGTTGTTGTCGATGTGAAGAGCTTTGGGTTGTTGGAGTTAGGGAACCATGTAGGTAAATACTTTGTGTGGGGTTCTAAGCAATATGTCATGTTCACTCGTTCATGGTTAGATGATAGTGATCAAATTAAAAGCGATGAAGAACTGCGTGACTGGTGTGAGCTGAACATAGAGAAGGGAGGGGTCACAATTTATGCTGAAGTTCGTGATTTTGCTGGCCCATTGCAATGCTCACCCACCAAACGCTTTTTACACCCTACAGTGAGAGAGAGAGTTGTAGAAACACCAAGTGCTCCATCTCTAGATGTGGATCCTCACATTGATCCAACTCAAGTTACAAAACCTACTCCCACAAAAGAGAGAGCCACAACCACATCTACTAAAAGAGGCGAGAAAAGGAATAGCAAAGTGCATGATGAGGATTCTGTTGGAGTTGATGAGGAGGGCATGTACGCTGACACAGATTCTCTTGTGGCAGCCACTGATAGCAGCTATGATAGTGATAAGGCTGCCTCATCGGACTCTGATGTTTCATATGATCCGACAGATGAAATAGTAGATGATGATGAGGATGAGGATATTACTGCTTTCTCATATGACCCAGATGATCCTTGTATTGATGTGGGTGTAGTGTTCCCAGATGTTGAGCAGTGCAAGGAGACAGTGACGCATCATGCTATCTTGCATGATCATGCAATTAGGTCTATCAAGAAAGACAGTAACCGCTTTAGAGCAGTTTGCAAGAGAAAAGATAAAGGTTGTCGGTGGCAGTTTTTTGCATCTACAAGCAAGAACAAATACATTGGTTGCAAGGTGATATTTCATTTGATTCAATTTTAATTTATATCTATTTTATTGTTTCATTTAATTTTTTTTCCTTTACTTACATCTTGTGTTGCAGGTGAAGACGAATGGACCAAAACACACTTGTGGATCAGTGAACAAGTGTGGTGACACAATGGCCTCGACTTCTTGGGTTGCTAGTAGAGTGGTTGATTGGCTGAGAGATAATAACTCCTTGGGGCCAAAACAACTACAGAAGGATTTGAAGAAGCATTACAATGTGGATGTGCCATATTACAGGGTTGTGAGAGGTAAGGATAGGGCTATGGACATCATAAATGGGAAGTGGGATGAGAGTTATGACATATTGCCTACCTATCAAGCTGAGCTTCTTAAATTGCTGCCTGGAAGTGTTGTTGAATTGGATACAGAAGAGCACAATGGAGTGGTGTGCTTTAGGAGATTTTTTTGTTGCTCTGAAACCATGCATCGACGGGTTCTTACTAGGATGTAGACCATACATTGCATTGGACTCTACACACTTGACAGGAAGGTCAAGAGGTCAGTTGGCGGCTGCTGTTGCTGTTGATGGTCATAACTGGCTATTTCCAGTTGCATATGGAGTGATCGAGACCGAGTCCAAAGATAGTTGGACATGGTTCATTCAAAAGTTGAAGGAAGCTATTGGTACACCTATAGGATTGGTCTTTAGTACGGATGTAGGTAAAACAAGGTGCATGTGCATTTACGTTTGATTGTTTTATTAAATTATGATTTTATGTACTTATATACGAGCTTCTTATATGCAGGAAAAGGGTTAGAGCTTGCTGTACATGATGTGTATCCAGGAATTGAACATCGAGAATGTATGAGACATCTATGGAAGAACATGAAGAAGCGTTTTAAAGGACCTTTATTCTCTCAGAACATGTGGGCAGCAGCAAAGACCTACAACGTTGACAAGTATAACTATCACTTGGCCAAGATCGAAGAGAAGAGTCCTATTGCCTTGGATTGGCTGGATCATAATCATCCATTCATATGGACTAGAAGCAAATTCTCCGAACATGCAAAGGTAGACTATATAAATAATAATCTTTCTGAGTCATTCAATAGTTGGGTGTCAAATACCAAAGATATGCAAGTTATGCAGATGCTTGACAAGATAAGGCAAATGATCATATTGAAGTTTGATCTGAGGCGTAAAATTAGAAAGAAAATGGTAGGAAGAATCATTCCTGCAATCATTAAAAGTCTCAATGCTCGAAGTAAGTCAATCAAGGATCATGAGGTACTAATATGTGGCAATGGTGCAGCAGAAGTAACTGTAGGCACTGTCAGGCATTCAGTTGATTTGGGAGATAAGACATGTAGTTGTAGGGCTTGGCAAGTTTCTGGAAAGCCTTGCAATCATGCTTTAGCTACCATTGCTAAGGTCAGTACTGAAGTGAATATGGAAGATTATGTCCATGAGTACTTCTCTGTTGAGAGGTTTCAAAAGGCTTATGAAGGTGTTTTCAAACCAATGACATCCCAACATTATTGGACACGGGTTGAACTTGGTTATAAAATTAGCAAACCCAAACTAAGGAGGAAACCGGGTAGACCAAGGGTGTCAAGGATCAAAGC
Organism: Oropetium thomaeum; assembly: GCA_001182835.1. Classification (NCBI taxonomy): domain Eukaryota; kingdom Viridiplantae; phylum Streptophyta; class Magnoliopsida; order Poales; family Poaceae; genus Oropetium; species Oropetium thomaeum. The sequence continues at coordinate 20,658 of LFJQ01000522.1, forward strand.
CTCTGATGAGCCCGGTGCAAGGAGCAAGAGAAAGTGTACTGAGTGCAATGAGCTAGGCCATACAGCAAAGTATTGCCAAGGTGGCCCTACAGCTGGTGAGAAGAGGAAGCGTGCATCCTTTGAAAATGAATCTGCCGAAGGGAGCAATGATCCTATAGCTGAAGTAACATCCAAGTAAGTCATGCTATTGTTCATGTTTACTAATGTACACTTACCGCTGCACATATATTTTGCTTACATATTTTTTGTTGAACTGTAGTACAAGTGGAAGTGGGAGTGGTGCAAGTAGGGCTGCAAATGAAAGCAGTGCTGGTGCAAGCTTTGTGCAAGGTGGAAGACCACCAAGTGGAAGAGGAAGGGGAGGGGGAAGGGGAAGGAGAGGGGGAAGGACAAGAGGAGGGAGAATTGCTGCTTGGTTCGACATTTGAATTACCATGTTTGAGTTGGACATGTACTCCATAATTGTGGATATTTTGTTGCGTAATTGTACTTTTGTTAGAGACATATCTATGTACTCCATGTTCTGCTACTTATCAGCTACTTATCTAAGTAATGCATGTGTTGAAAACTTGTGCTTATTTGTGTTGATTTTAAAGAAATTCATGTTGACATGCTGTTAAAGTTTCTTTTAGAAATGCTGTCAAAATTAGTTTCAATTATTGAAAATTTTTTTGTTCAAATTAATCATTATAATTCATTTTCATGACCTTTCATAACTGAAGCTTGAATCTATTGCGCCTAACTGTAAAATTTGTAGTACATATATAAAACAGGTCCAGTTTTGCAAGGGTAGATGCGTCTTTTTACATGAACTTTAACACTGTTAAGTCCTCCAAACAGAATAAGGGCAACGGCGACTTCGTTTGAAAAAAGAAGGTCCATTTCTGCAAAGTTCAAAAACGAGGTCCGTTTCCGCAATTGAACTCCGAAACAGGTCCGAATATGCAATTGGCCCATATTCTTTTGGTACCTCATGGTGTAGTGTGTCATGTGGACTTTATGATTCTTTTTTCTTTGCGACACTGATAATAGCATATGAGTGCAGTCTCTACCAGCTTTAGCATATTTGTTTCATTAATTGAAATCTTGTTTCTTCATATTTATTGTCAACCATTTTTTATGAACTTTTAGGTACCCATTTGTTTACAAACATCTTGGATAATTATTTAAAAGGAAAATAGGAAAACCAAAAATTATAAGGAACAAAAATAAACGAGCTGCCGTTTCAAAAAATATAAGCGCCTCTACGTTTGACGCCACACATGCGCTCGGAACGAAGAGAAAAAAAGAAAAAAAGAGAAAAAAAAAAAGAACGAAGAGGCGCTGTCGCGTAAAACTGCCGCCTTTTCGGATTCCTAAAATTAATTTCCCGCACACGAACCGACGCCTCCATCGCCTAGAGAATAGAGATGGATCCTGCCGCATGGATTCCATCCTGTGATCCCCTTCTCGCGGCATTCCTTTTCCATTGCAGGTTGTAGTGCTCGCCGGCGACGGAACCCATCCGGATGTTGGTGACTGCGCGCACAGCATGCTTCACTGCGGTGGCACCACCGACCGATTTGCCACGCCAAACACGCTGGGAGGTCGCTTCGGGGCAATCCATGTCCGCGGCTCCTCTTCCACCACGAAGAAAGCAAGGTACGAGATCCTGTACGGATGTGCCCAACAGTCCCCCATTCCAAGATTCTTGCGGTTCGGGCGTGAACTTTTTCCTTCCTGTGGCAGTTCCTCATGTTCAAGTTGGATTTTACCCTCTATTTCGCCAAGATTAGAGCCCCACGAATGTCTCCGCGTGATTCCATATGTCCACTTGATTAGAGCCTCTGTTTTGTTATTTCCTTCCTCTGGATCCATCGCTTTGTTCTGGCTGGATTTACTTGGCTTCTTAAATTCTGGAATATTATTTTTTAAAGGGAATTCTGGAAGGTGACATGAATTTGATTCAGTTCTGGGGCCTCGCACTTGTGTAAAACTAGAACCCTTACTTCATTTCACCATCAACTGTTAGATACTAATTGTTAGGTTGACTGAAATGTTGTAAGATAGGCATGCTTGATTTTTACAGAGTTCCTATCGAACTTTTCCGTCGAGTTGTCTTCTAATGGGCTGTTTCAGCCTAGACAGGTTCGATTTGGTTACTGCATGTACGTCGATCTAGACAAACTGCTGCACTGTTGTTGCTTACCATAGCTTTCCCTGCTGTGTTCTAAGACTCATTAAAATGGTTTGCTGGTTAATTTCTCATTTGCAATAAAGAGGGGCTCATGTGTTTATGTTGGTGGTTATGACAACCATTGATTTGGTGGTGAATAATGACATCAAATCTCATAGTTTAGTTTGCCAGAGTTCTAAAATGATTCAGTTACCTTTCTTTCTATTGTGTGGTAAAAGAATCATCTTTTGTAGGCAGGTATCTATTACATCAATTAATTTTTTAATGTTTTATCATCTGGCTACACTTTTTAAAAAACTTTTCTCCTATTTGCCTGTTCCTATGTGGTTTTGGTGCTGATATGTTAATCCAACTGAATGAGCGTTGCCGGGCTTGGAACATGATATTCTATTGTAGCCATTTGGATTGTTATTTCTGCATGCGATTAATTTATTTCTAACTAGGCTGGATACTGGTTGTAGGTTTGTTTGTCTTGATCTTTTGATGTATGCTATGCAACAATAGTGCATAGCCAGATACTGCATGGATATGTTAATGTTTACTCCATTTCTATTCTAAACTCTACTGATATATACTTATATCAGTTCAGTTCCTGATGTGTCGTTGTGTGGAATGCAGCACAGTTCATCCCTGTCTGCTGGAGCAAGTATCAGCAAAGCAGTCACCAAGCAAAATTAGCTGCACTACATGGCTGTGGTCGGCCTCATAAGAATGCATCCCCGTGGCACACCTAGAAGTTGGATGGTTGTACTACAAGGTTCATCGCAAATAATATAGTCTGCCGCCCACCAATCCTGTAAACTGCAGGTTGTATGTTTGTTTGATATGATAGCAGGCCTGACAACCTGTGGTTGAATGTAACCTACTATCGTATCAACCATACAACCTTGCCAGTTATTTTCCACTAGTGAGATTGTTTACTATGTTCTACTGCTGAGATACCCATTTCTACTTTATTTTTGCTTATGGCCTTCTAACATCACAACTCTTAATTTGGGGTGCTCTTTACTTGTTCAGATATCAAGTATGAATATGTTAGTGCTGCACTTAGATGGCTAGAGTCATTGAACCAACTAGCTCCATTTCAACAACTGTACTAAATTTACGCAAGTAGGGTTCATGATATATTAGCTGTTGATTTAACGAATTTCAGAATTTAAAGTCCCCTTCATTTACAGGTTTGGAAAAGTCAGCGTGCAACTTGTTGCTATAAGGTAACCTGTGTCTTTTATGCCTTATTATTATACCTTGTCATATTCATATAAACAATGATTATGCATTTTCGTTGTTATATCTTTATGTTGGCGAGAATAGAATCTATTATATCTTTGTAAGCACACCCACTAACAAATTTCTCTTAGCCCACAAGCAGCCACGTCACCTTAATATTTAACACCATTGGATCTTAAGTCCTGAGTCCTATCCATGCATACACGTGTCCAATTGGTGGTCTGTTAAATGCATTATGTTCGTGCATATTTTCGTGCATTTAGACAC